>CM036768.1:5685212-5849575 GCA_020796225.1 Arion vulgaris | reverse complement strand
TGCAACTCAACTCGGGTCAGTTTTGCTCACGCGGGCCCAGGTCTCTTCTCTGGATGCACCCTTCATCCCTTTATGGTTATTCCGTCAGCTTTTCCCATCGGCCGGAAGAGACGTGCATTAATAGTCCCTATGAGATTCCGCGCGTCTGTGTTGCGGGCGGATCTCATCCAATGTGACTACGTCTGCATCCCTCCCAACGACAGAATTGCTCTCCCTAGATCCCTATCCGCTTAGTCAGACATAAACTAATGTCTGTTACCAGGGTCACCACGTGGAGATGGGGTAGGATCTTGATTAGTGCCAGTTCACTAATCCTGAAATTTTGACTCCAGGCACATATCGGTCATTTGTACCACAGTATACTTCTTCTTCTGCGTTCTCACTAGATTGGGATTTCAGATTCTCTAATAAAGGCAGTCGGGTGCCTCAGATTATCAGCCATGCCATACAGTTTGTCTTGGATCCTGGTGTAAGTGGGCCACCTCTTTCTTCTCAAGTCTGCATACTGGGGAAGTTATGTAGAATATGTTCTGTTGTCATACTCTCCAAGTCACAGGAGCACAGGTCATTGGTGCATATTTTGAATTTAGTGTACAGGTTTACCACAGTATACAAAAACCACTATAAAGAGCTATTTTATTGTAGTGATACCCCCCTACAACATATGTTAACACACGCACAATGTACCGAAGAAGTAGGGATTTGAAAAGAACGTCTCCAAGTAGCTCCGCCATTGCCAATCCCAAGCCTGGACGCGAAAGGTGGATGGCATTATGACATGGCAACTAACTTTAACTGTAATGTAAATTATAAAAAAAAAAATAATACAACTATGTTTATATTTCCTGGTTTTATTTCATGAATCTATTGTAACTATCAACATTGGTCCCCATGTATGAGCTGGAATGATACGCCTTTGAATGAGACTTGACATCAAATGTCATATTGGTGCATTTACTGTAAAAACTATAATTCTGTATCAGACTCGCCAAATATGCCGCCAACATCAAAGGAAACCGTTATATTACAAAATCCAGGTTTCTATAGCAATTTCTTCCATCAGACATTTGCGTCGGTATAATTCTAAGATTGGGTGCAAAGTTTCGCTACTGTAGAATAGATGGTTTTGCTACAATTTGCATTGGACTGTGGGCATGAGTTGTTGAACGGAAATAGTATGAGGATGGAGGTTGAGGCCGTTACTGCTGCCCTTCATTGGATTTCTGGGACATCATTTACTGGGGCAGTTGTTGTATCTGACTCTCAGTCGATGCTTCACAAGGTCCAGAAGGGCAGGTTTCGGTATGAGTGGATGTCGTCTATAGAATTTTCTAACCTCCAGCGGTTTACGTGGATATACTGTCCTGGGCATGCGGGTGTTTACGGTAATTAGAGAGCGGACAGGCGTGCATCAACAGCATCGATTGTTGGGGAGTTGAAGATGGAAAGGGGGAACTTGGCTTTTGCATTTAAAATATTTGAATCTTGGTTCCCAGGGAAAAGTTTTTTCAAGGGTGGAAGGCAATGGGGGGGTTTTTCCCAGAAAGGGAAATCGATGCAATTTGTTTTTTGGGGAAGACAGAAGGGTCGCCCGGTGAAACTTTTTAAACCAAAACCCAATTAAAAACATTGATATTTCAAGTTTGGGTGCCAATTTTAGGGAATTCCGTTCCAGAAATTGTTTGGGGCCCTTTAAAGTTTTTCCTTTCTCGCACTTTTTCCAAATTTTCCCAGGGAAAAAAAATTTGGCTTTAAAGATTCCCCGGATCAGTTTTTTTCGGGAGGAGTTTCCCTGAACCGGGTTTTCCCTACCCAATTAACACACCAAAAAAAGTTTCTTCCAAAGAAACTTTTTTCCCCCATTCTCCCTCGGGGTTTTAAAAAACCGGGGGTTTTTTTTTTTAGGGGTTTTGGGAAAGGTTTGCGTTTTAAATTTTTAAACGGGAATTAATCCCAAAAAAAAGGATGTAATTTTTTTTTTAAAAAATTTAAACCAAAAAATTTTTTTTTTTACAAACAAAAACTGAAACAAAAAAAAAAACTCCCCCAGATTGGGGAAAACAAAAGAGGGAAATAGCAAAAATTGGAACCAAAAAATTTGATTTAAAAATTTTTTTTGTTGGTAACTTTTAAAATTTTAACAATCACAAAGCTTTTTTTTTGGATAAAGGTACAGCAAGGGCAAAGTTTTTCAAAATTTTCCCCCAAAAAATATGAAAATAAAAAAGTTAAAATTTTTGCTAAAGGCTTTTACAATTAAGGAAAAAAATTACAAAATTTGGTTCTAGTTTATTGTCTGTCAATACCAAAATTGATTAGATAATACTAGGCACAAAAAAAAAAAAAAAAAACATTTCGAAATTACAATATTATATTAGCCCCTTTATTATATATACTTGTATATATATTTTAATGTAAATATTTGGATATGTACTATATGGACCCAAATTCTAGCAGTTTCATCTCAAAATAAACAAAGGACTACCACCCAGTATTGTGATTAAGGGTTTAAAAAATATAGCAAATTTGCAGAAAATCCAAAGAGATCTCAAAAGATTGGGAATAGCAATCAAAAATTAAACACAATGACGAAAATGTGGCAAAGCACGAGCAAATACTAACATTAAAAAAATTGAAAGCATGCATTTTCCCGTGGCTATTTGGTTGTGAATCATGGACCCCTACAAAAATTAAGAACGAAAATCCCGTCCTTTGAAACTAAATGCTACAGAAAAATAGAATAAAGGAGAAAAAAAAGCGATGTTTTGAAAGAACTAAATGTTAAAAAGAATTGGCTGATAAACAAAATACTATACAGAAAAATTACATACTTTGGTCACATCAAGCGTCACGATGGCCTGAAAGAAACATCTAGGGGGGGCCCTGGACGCAGAGGCAGACCAAGAAGAAGTACAAGATATTGAAACCATGAACATGACCATCGACGAAGTGGGTGAGCTATCAAGAGACATAGTGAAATTTTAGATGTGCTGAAAGAGGCAACGTCCTATAAAGGATACCCCCTTGGGGTGATGATGAACAAACACATGCAGATACCACTACAACAATTGGGCCGAAGGGCAAGAGTCAAGTGCCGATGGATCATTGAAGAGGAAGAAGTTTGTTCGAGACTAGCCAGCAGTTCTTAAAAATTTTTAAAAACAGAAACTTATTCAAGTTACAGAAGATATTCGTCCAAACGTAGAACTAACTACAAGTTAGACATCGTTTAATTTAATTGAAAAAACTTTAAATAATTTTTTCCCCAAAATAATCTGAGGCTGCTGACATAGAATTTTGAACTGCGTGAATAATAAAAAAGTTTGCAGATGGTCTTTTTATTGTTAGACCAAACAAGGACTTTTCAATATTTGTTTCCAACTACCGTATGGAACATTGCCGTTAGGGGTCAGAAGCGAAGTGTTTCTACAAGACAGAACAGAAACATTGCCGTTAGGGGTCAGAAGCGAAGTGTTACTACAAGACAGAACTGGAACATTGCCGTTAGGGGTCAGAAGCCAAGTGTTTCTATAAGACAGAACGTCTACCTCTAAGCGACGATACCTGATGGTTTTTCTCTCATTATCGACCTATCCAATATGGTTCGCGAACAATGGCATCCTTTCAGACGATCAGGAGACCGAAGCAGCGACTACGTGAAACCGCAACAATGCTGAACCTCTACAGGGACCCATTCATCATTCCAAACGATCAGGAGACCGGAACAAGGACTACGTGGAAACATCAACACGGTGGACCTCTACGGGTACCGAGACATCATTCCCGACGATCAGGAAAAGTGACCATCCTTACTGTCCAAGCCACAAGAAGATTTATTTGTCAATTATCAGAAAAGTATCATCCCACTACATTACTATTTCATCACAACTAGAAACAAGTAACTATCGTACTACCACATTACTATTACATCACAACTAGAAACAAGTAACTATCGTACTACTACATTACTATTACATCACAACTAGAAACAAGTAACTATCGTAATACTACATTACTATTTCATCACAACTAGAAACAAGTAACTATCGTACTACCACATTACTATTACATCACAACTAGAAACAAGTTTATTTGTGACAGCAGAAATGAGAAGATATAATCTACATATCCTAGGGGTTAGCGAGAGCAAACAGGAAATGGAAGAAGTACCACTGCAACAGGTGAAACAGTCCTTTTTCTGGACGAGACGATGACCTACACCATGAAGGAGTAGCAGTAATCCTAAGAAAGGGCGTGGAAAAGTGTCTGTTAGAATGGAAACCTATCAGCAGCCGCTTGATTAAGATCAGACTAAAGGGAAGCATACAAACATCACAATCCTACAATGCTATGCGCCAACTAATGATAGCGAAGATACAAAGAAAGACTCGTACTACGAAAACCTACAAGCAGAATTAGACAAGTCACCATCCCATGATGTTATCATTGATATGGGAGATCTAAATGCGAAGGTCGGACAAGACAACACGCATAGTTATAGAACTATGGGAAAATATGGATGTGGTATGATGAACGAAAATGGGAACGTTTAGTAAACTTCTGCAGCATGAACAATCTCGTTATAGGAGGAACCCTATTTCAACATTTAGATATCCACAAATTAACATGGTATTCCCCTAATGGCAGAGATAAAAACCAAATAGACCATATAATGATCAATGGACCCTGGAGACGCTCGCTGCTAGATGTTGTAGTCAAGAGAGGTGCAGATGTTGGTAGTGACCACCACCTAGTCACAGCTTATGTCAAACTTAAACTAAGAAAAACAGGACAACAGAAAAACTTCCAAAAGAGGTTCGATGTGGATAGACTAAAAGACACGGAAGTAAGGGATAAGTTTATAATGCAGATAAAGAACAGATTCCAAGCCCTAGAAAGTAATGAAACTACGGATGAAACTGACAACATAGATAGAACATGGGACAACATAGCATCTATATATAGCAAGAGCAGTGAAACATGTCTAGGTTACCGCACAAAGAAAAGAAAAGAATGGATAACACCAACAACATGGAAAATAATAGACAGCCGAAGAATATTAAAAAAGAAATTGTTAGAAGCAAAGTCCGAAAGACTGAAAGCAAGATACCAAGAACAGTACAAAAGCGCAAGTAAAGAAATCAAACGGGCTGTGAGAGCCGACAAAAGAATGTATGTTGAAGACCTGGCAGTACAGGCAGAAGAAGCAGCAAAAAGTGTGATCAGGGAACAGTGTACAAAATTACAAAGCTAATAAGCGGAAAACATTACAGAAGATCAAATACTCTCATAAAGGATAAGAATGGAATACTATTGACAACGGAAAAGGAACAAGAAATACGATGGACAGAGCATTTTAAAGAATTGCTAAACAGACCACCTCCAACGGTAGTAGCAGACATACCAGAACCAACAGAGGAGTTAGAAATTGGCATTGAAACACCCAGCCAGGATGAGATCATTACAGCAATTAAATCTCTTAAGAATAACAAGGCACCAGGAATGATAACTTAAACGCAGAACTATTCAAAATAGACCCAGAACTTGCAGCTAATATATTGCAACCCTTGTTTACTACTATATGGAATGCCCAAATAATACCTGATGCATGGAACAGAGGAGTCATCATCAAGATACCCAAAAAGGGCTCCTTGCCGATTGTAATAATTGGCGTGGAATAACACTGCTTTCTGTCCCAAGTAAAATCTTAAGCAAAATCATCGTACAACGTATTACTGACGCTGTGGATAAGAAACTGAGAAAGGAACAAGCAGGATTTCGCAGAGGACGGAGCTGTATAGGCCAAATATTTGCTCTTAGAAATATCATAGAACAATGCACAGAATGGCAAAGCAAACTCTATATCAACTTTGTAGATTTTGAAAAGGCTTTGATAGCATACACCGCGAAAGTCTATGGCGTATCTTAAGATGGTATGGAATCCCACTGTGTTTTATAAATATTATAAAAGCTGCTACAGCAAGTTTGCATGCAGTGTTGAAACTTCAGAACTAAAGTTTGAAGTAAAAACAGGCGTGCGACAAGGATGTGTTATGTCAGCCCTATTATTCAACACTGTCATAGATTGGGTGATGCGTAAAACAACGGAAGATAAGGCAAGAGGTATTAGATGGACGCTCACAACCACTCTGGAAGACCTAGATTTTGCAGATGACATCGCACTCCTATCTCATACACATAGAGATATCCAGGAAAAGACCTGCCGCCTTAACCAATATAGTGAGATGGTTGGGCTGAAAATAAATCAGAAGAAAACTGAAGTAATGACTCTGAACATAGCAACCCCAGCACCAGTCAAACTAGAAGGTAAAACCCTCCGAGATACAACCGCTTTCACATACCTTGGAAGTGTTATTAGCAATGAAGGAGGCGCTGGATCTGACATTAAAAACAGACTGAGTAAAGCACGCAGTGCATTCACGACCCTTCAGACCGCCTGGAAATCTGCCCAATACAGCATCAGAACCAAGACTAGTATCTATAACAGCTGTGTGCTGTCAACTTTGCTGTACGGATCGGAATGCTGGAGAATGACAGAACAGGATATGTCCAGACTCTCCGCCTTTCATACAACTTGTCTGCGAAAAATCTTACGCGTGTACTGGCCGACTACTATCTCGAATCAAGAATTGCTTGCACGATGCCAACAAGAGAATATGGGCACTATCATACGAAGACGACGCTGGAGATGGATTGGACATGTGATGCGCATGGAGACTGGCTCCGACACGAAAACTGCACTGAGATGGACTCCAGAGGGTAGGCGAAAGCGTGGAAGACCCAAGACAACCTGGAGGAGAACGATAGAGCAAGAGCTGAAGGAAATGAATCATAGCTGGAACACAATACAGAGGAAGGCCATGAACAGGGAAGAATGGTGTACGTTTGTTGCTGCCTAAACGCCAGGGGCGTAACAGGCTAAAGAGAGAAAGAAACAAGTGACTATCGTACTACTACATTACTATTTCATCACAACTAGAAACAAGTAACTATCGTAATACTACATTACTATTACATCACAACTAGAAACAAGTAACTATCGTACTACCACATTACTATTACATTACAACTAGAAACAAGTGACTATCGTACTACTACATTAATATTTCATCACAACTAGAAACAAGGGACTATCGTACTACCACATTACTATTACATCACAACTAGAAACAAGTGACTATCGTACTACCACATTACTATTACATCACAACTAGAAACAAGTAACTATCGTACTACCACATTACTATTACATCACAACTAGAAACAAGTAACTATCGTATCTACATTACTATTACATCACAACTAGAAACAAGTAACTATCGTACTACCACATTACTATTACATCACAACTAGAAACAAGTAACGATCGTACTACCACATTACTATTTCATCACAACTAGAAACAATTAACTATCGTACTACTACATTACTATTTCATCACAACTAGAAACAAGTAACTATCGTACTACTACATTACTATTACATCACAACTAGAAACAAGTAACTATCGTACTACTACATTACTATTACATCACAACTAGAAACACGTAACTATCCTACTACTACATTACTATTACATCACAACTAGAAACAAGTGACTATCGTACTACTACATTACTATTACATCACAACTAGAAACAAGTAACTATCGTACTACTACATTACTATTTCATCACAACTAGAAACAAGTAACTATCGTACTACTACATTACTATTACATCACAACTAGAAACAAGTGACTATCGTACTACTACATTACTATTTCATTACAACTAGAAACAAGTAACTATCGTACTACTACATTACTATTACATCACAACTAGAAACAAGTGACTATCGTACTACTACATTACTATTTCATCACAACTAGAAACAAGTGACTATCGTACTACCACATTACTATTACATCACAACTAGAAACAAGTGACTATCGTACTACTATATTACTAAGTCATCACAACTAGAATCAAGTGACTATCGTACTACTACATTACTATTACATCACAACTAGAAACAAGTGACTAGATGAACAACACATATCTACCAGAAACTTGTTAGAAAGAGATACTTTGTTGTGCCTTCCTACCTATGGAAAAACACTAAGTGAGAGGAGTAGGTCAGACAAGGTCACTCGAGATTTGATGAACATATATATTTCCGTTGTGCAGTTAAGGTAATTGAATGACGTTTTGTTTTACTGATATATATATGTATATATGATATGATATGATAATATATATATATTATATTGTTAAATTGTATATTAATTACCTTGCTGATTCAGTATTTTAAGAGGAGGGGATGGTGCATAATTTCATCTAGTGGAATATATTGTCATTGTTTTTTTATAGCTGGTTATTGGAAGAAGTTTCCATGAGGTTCCTTTTCTTTTGATTATTGTTTTAAACACTGTACATTATAAGTGGATATAAGACAACATTATTCTCAAGTATTACATTGATCATTGGGTTGAACATATTGTTGATTTTTAAGAAATTAAATGATTTATATTGTGAGAATTCAGATTGCCCGGCCAAGGAAGAAAGAAAATATGCATTTTATTATAGGAGATAGAGATATCCGTCCACCTCATACGGATATTGAATAAGCCTGCAGTTCCTATGGCGCTAGTTGAATAAGCCAGGTCTATTCTTTCACAAGTGTCTATTGACTGACCATAGTAGGTTGTTTCTTTCTTTCATCTATTTAATCTTTGTCGCTTTATCGTTAATTTATTTCTGGGAGCATATTCAAGAGGAGATCGATAGTTTGAATTTGTTATAAATGCACTCAAAGCAAGGCTCATTACCTCTCCAGTGACTGATGGTGTTCAATAGCATCACATTAACCAATTTGACGAGACTGTTATTATTGCAGTTGTAATAGATTACAACAATAGCTGACGTAATTGACGTCATAGCTAATTGCTACTGTTCCAGAAATGTGGGACGAGAATATATAGATTGGGGCAGCATGAAGGGCTGGAATCGCAGTTAAGTAGCTGATACAAGATAATGCTAATGAGGATGATGTTGTTGTATATACTGATGTGTCTGTGCATCGGGGTGAGAAGTCATGCTAGGGTTTCTTAGCTAATGAGCATGGTAGGGATGTTGTGAAGCGAAGTGGAGCTTACATGTCATTAACATCTAGTTTGAGGATGGAGATTGAAACTGTTAGTGCTGCCCTCCATCGGCTCGCTGGACATCCATTTACTTGGGCCGTTGTTGTATCTGTCTCTTAGTCGATGCTTCACAAGATCTAAAAGTGCTGATTTTGATATGAGTGGGTGTTGTCTGCAGATGTTTTTAACCTCCAGAGGCTGACGTGCATCAGCTTTAATGGACATACGGCTGTTTGTGACAAAGAGAGAGCGTACATGCTTGCATCAACAGCATCGATTGCTGGATAGCTCAAGATGGATAAGAGGGATCAGTAACAACAGTGAATGACTACAAGTTATCCCATTATAAGTTTTCAAAGTCATGAGACACACAAAACAGGCAACATTATCGGGAGATTAAAGTATAACTTGTATTAGCATTTAAGAATATTTAATTGATAATAATAGCTTTGAAAAGACAAATATAATAAAAACCACTATGGCACGTAATGCAGATATCACCCTGGAATATAAAATGATAAAAAGAACAGTGCAGTTCGTCTATTGAGGTAGCAATTTTGATTGCACAGCAGATGTTAAAGAAATTATAATACGAATTGACAATCAGCTTTTAAAAGTCTAAATAAAATATTGAACTGCAAGTTATATTGTATTTAAACTAAATTACGAATTTCAATTCAAATGTTGTATCAATCCTAACATATGCCAGCGAGAGTTGGAAAATGACTAAAGATATAGAAAGCAAGTTGAATGCATTTGCAAATAGATGTATCTGAACATAAAATGGAACAAATTCAGGAGAAGTGATGAAATCATAGAAATGTTCGGTCAGCCCATAGTAACAACTGTTATAAGAAGGAGAAAAGGGAGATATGTTGGATACACATTGACAAGAAATGATAAAAGAATATCAAAGCAGGTATTGCAGTGGGCTGCAGAGGGTTAAGAAAGAGAGAACCACCTAAAGAGACCTTGAAACGAGCTTTGCTGACAGATGCAAGAAATACCGTTATCAGTTACATGGAAGAGATTAATCAAGTTTCCCAGGATAGAGCGGTATGATGAAATTGCTTGCAGGCATTATGTAACGTATAACGGTACAAGAGCTAATTTTAATTATTGTAATAGAGACATTTCATTGGTTATTGAATGCAGTATCAATAGTTTACATTCTATATAGTCAGCTCGCAATTGGTATTAGAAAGCATGGGCATCCATTATTACGCTTCATTGACACCTGCAAGAGTGATCTAATTTCATACGGCATAGACAAAGAACATTGAGAGCGGCTTGCAAAATACAGGCAAGAATGGTGAGCGACAGTGAGGGCGACTCAAAAACAAAGAATAAAAACATCATCACAAATGAAGACAAAAGAGAGCGCAGAGCACAGAGAGAACATCCTCGTTATCAGCTCCAGTCTCCAGTTTTACCTGCAGCCACTGTGGCAAGGATTGCCACTCCAGAATAGACTATTACGGCAACAACAAACGTTGTGATTCAGCGCAGAAGCTACTACGTGAGGTACTACAATCTAACTCCTGAGACAAAGTGGCCAATGATTGATAGTCGTAATTCTAAGTATAATGTTATAATTGCATCTACAGAATGAACGTTGCAAAATCAAAATAAAGTCAGCTATGTGAGAAATATAATATTTTGAAATGTGTTATTATCAATATCTTCCATAATAAAATAATAGGATGAGTGTAATCTGTTATAAGTGAACCATCGATATTTTTCTACAAGTAAATACGTTGCCTAGTCTGGTTTTATCTCAGTATGCTAATTTTATTTCGGAGTTTCCATTTCTGGACATGTTTGCACTAGAGTGTGAATATCAAAACTGCTCCACCTAACTAAATCAAACTTATAGAATATGTTCACAAATGGATTATCTTCGTTTAAATAATATTACTGCTGGAAACATATATGAGTTATTTATTTTTTTAAACCGTGTATATAAATATATTTTTTATGATGTGTTTTAAAAAAAAAAATAATTCATGTTACAACAATCCAACGTATTCAAACATTTATCCCCTTATATACTATATTATGATGTGAATGTATTCTACATCCAATTATCAACAATTTGATATATATATATCATATGCAGAGAACAATACTAGAGTTATAAAGCTTTCAACTACTTGACATTGTATCGCAAAATAAATGTCTCCAGATGTCAACATAATTACAGTGTAAAAGGACTTTATATAGTGTGACTTGACTTACTTAACTTATCCCTTTCCGTTCCTCGTGGAGCATAGAGTCTCAACAGTTGTTCACCACTCTTCTCGGTCTCTGTCTGTTCTCATTATAGACTCCCAGGACAGGCGATCACTGCTAGCTTCTTTGGACTGCATCAGGGCTACACCGGCTTCACGAGGATCACCTTCGTTTTCTTTTCCCAAGTGGAGCAGCGTTTCTCCTGTCAGGAGTCTTGTTTCCCTAAAGGCATTCCACCTCGTTTCACACAATCCCAGGAGTGTGAGCTTGTAGTGATGCATCTATTTCATCCCTTGTGCACTTCTGCCGGTTTCTAGCAGTGTCATCACATTCCACATTCCTAAAGAGTGGCTTCTGTGAAATCAACTTGGGAACCTCTAATTTTGTTGTCTATGTCCGAAAAAGGGTCTTCATCACATTAGATTCCTTGCGGGTTTTGTTACTACGCACCATCTGTCTCCGGCATGGATCCCTAGTCCTTCCGAGACTCGAGTTAGTTTTAAACAATTTGTTTTCAGTTTCAGTAACTACGTTTTATTTTTAAATGGGTGGGTGGTTAGCTTCTTGCACAAGCCCTAACCAGGAGAACCAGGAGGCCACATTTAGTTTAACCTCTCTCTTAGACCTGTCTGGCATGGTTAACCCTGCCAGCATAGTTCTCAGGTAATTGAAGTACGCACGGCTCCCCCCACCACCACACAAGATAATTGTCGTCTCTGCTTTATGTGTACAGAGATTTAAGCATAACAAGAATCATATATAGGAGGTGGGTGACAAGAATTGTCTTGATGAAACGGAATTGTTGCAAGAAATGTCATGGTTTGTCGGTTGCAACATCAGGCAACCCTGCTCAAAGGGCAATGCTTAGCTTGAAGTAAAGACAAAAGAAAGATATATTACAGAAATAACAGAGATGGTAGTGTTTTAGGTCACATGTAAAAACTTACACAAGAATCCGTTATACACATCTCATTTTTATCATAAGACTTGCAACACTGAGTGAGATAACACAGAAGACTTGAGTAGAGAAAGAAGAAACAATACATTTAATTATCTCTAATTATGCTAATCAATTATCAAACACTTACTAGAAATGTTTCTGTGACATAAGTTCTACATTCTGATGTGGTTGATACATTCTAAATGGACACGTTAACAAGTCATTGCTGCGACTAGACGTGACAATCAAATGCTAAATAGTGCACGGCGTTACATATCTTCGGTGCATGTCGGTTTCAAAATTATATTAAACTGCTCAGCATGTACCGAATACTCACATGACAAAATGCTTATAGTAAATTACTAGAGAACATAGTGACCTTAAAGGTAATGTGTCACTTAGAGACAGACCCCATCCTCTCTGACACTATGGGTAGATACGGGCCAATGAAAGGGGCATGGGTAATGCTGGCACCTATGATTTTGCATATGATTTTTACGAGGGCTTCCAATCCAAGCAAGAGACTGTTGCTGAGATCATTGACTTGGGTGATGCTTCTAGAAAACCATACATTTCAATTATAATATTCTCTATTCTCCTTCTTCTTCTCTGTGGACCAATTGTAATCATTCTTTGTGATATGTTTGATCTTTGCCAAGAACGTATATACGTTGCACATTGGTTTCGTTGATCCCTAACGCATAGACTTCTACACGTTTAGGACATATACATCCGATTTCAGCCAAACCTCCGTAGACACCTCTTACGACATGCGCGGCAGGTAACAGTGGTTCTATTCTTTACACCCCAAATTTTGGCCTTGGTAACAACTCGGGCGATTCTCTGTTCTAATATGTGAGTTTAATCCATGTCAGACAAACTGTATAGCTGCTTTTTAATGAAGAGAACTGTTGAACTGCGTTTAGAAACATGAACATCAGATCCTGCAAGTTTATGCCAGGGATTGTCCACTAGTTCTTCTCTATCACCCGTTTTGTTTATTATTTATACAGCAAATGTAGCCTAAATTCAGTCTGCTGGAATGGATGGTACATTGACATTTTCAGATGACATATTAATAGATAGATTGAATCAAGTAGACGAGAGATGGTTAAAGATATTCAGGAAACGTAGAATACCATCTGGCGTTGGTAAAATCTTGCTCTTAGGTTAATCCTGAAAAAAGTATTGTTAGGTTCTTTTAATAATTCCATAGTCAGTATTGACTTACACAGAGTCATATTTGATACGCAGGCATTCGAGCGTAGTGGGCAGTCTGTTCTATCTTAAAATAATCTTTAATCGTAGTCTATCTGTCAAATATCATGTTGAGGAAACAATGCAGCGTTGCATGCGGGATCGTGCGGCTCTCAATGTTATGGTAACCGCAAACCTTGAACATCGCTTACTTGTTCTTGTATTTCATCAACTTGTCCACAGCTGACTACGAACTCGGTATTCTCACTGTATCAAAATCACAATGTGAACGACTCGAATGTATCCAGAGTGAAGGCAAGTGTATAGCCTACATGTGTGTTGCTGTGAATAAGATATAACTAGATGGCAGCATGACCAACTATCGCAACTATGTCATTACTCTTGAAAGAAAATGTCGAAATTTGTCATCATGAAGGTGGAACTTGCGATTAAGCAGCTGATAGGAAATAATGCAAGTTATGATGATATTGCTGTTGATACAGATGGGTATGTACATCGTGGTAAGACAGGCAGGTTGGGATGTCTTGACTAGCGCGTATGGTATGGTTGTTGCAGAGCGAAGTGGAACATACAGAACAACTACTTCCAATAGGGAGATGGGGGTTGAGGCCGTTACTGCTGCCCTCCATTAGCTTTCTGGGACTTCATTTAATGTATCATTGTTGTAACAGATGCGTGTGTTTGTAGCGAACAGAGAGAAAGAGATAGAGCTTGCGTGAGTCTGCTGTCCTGGGCATGCGTGTGTTTGTGGCGAAGAGAGAGAGAACAAGCTTACATCAACATAACTGATTTGTCAGGGAGTTGAAGATAAACAAGGGAATTGTTTTGTCTCATACCGATTCAGTGGCGTAGCCTGATAATTCGAGATAGGTGTACTTCTACTTAAAATGACAATGTGTCCCTACTACGAGTACTTTACTTCTGTTCCTGAAGAGATAACTATATTCAATTACGTACCGATAGTTATTGAACTGGGAAAAATGACAGCATCGTAAAAGGTATTCTTTATTCTAACTTTGCTCAAAAGTTCATTTTCAATTGACAAAAGGATAATACTGGATAGTATATCTTGATCTGGCGTAGAACTGCGGCAACTGTGGAATGCTGAAAATTAACTTTTAACAGAAGCAGTAGTTGCTGAAATAGTCATGATCAATTCTGACCGTCTGAACACTTCTTTAAAACCTGAACTAAGATCCCTTTCAATTAAAACCTGCAGTAGATCATAAACTGACTTACTGTAGAACATATGTGAACAATAAAGAACAATTTTGGGCTTGTGCAACAGTAACAAACTCGATTATTCGAGGTAGGACATTTTCGCTAAAAACAAGAACGGAAATTTATGTTTTGCGCTCGGCTAACATTACCAGAAATACATTTATTTCATTAACATCGGGTTTAAAATTACCCACTTAATACATTTCTGATTGACCTCCATTACAGAGTTTACAGTGATAAAGAATGCAGGCAACACAACCCACTTGTTGTGGAGGCAGAGGTTCAGGCATTAATTTCTGAGAACGCATCTGATCATGATGTCATCATTTATACGGATGGTTCGGTGATTCGACATGTGCGGAGCTCGTGGGCTTTCACTGCTCAGGTCGGAGGTGATGTTGTGAAGGAAGACAGTGGTGGTTTTGCCGTGACTACAAGCAGTCTCACTATGGAAATCATGGCAGTTACTAAAAAGCGATGATTTGGCTAGAATCACAGACTTTTATCCATGCATGTTTTCTCAGTGACTCAATGAGTATGCTCAGGAAGATTGAAACAGGATGGGCTAGGAGACATTGGATAGAATCGCTGGGGAGGTCTAAGCTGACAAAGATCAGTTTTATTTTGTGCCAGGGCATGCAGGTGTAAGGGAATGAACGTGCGGATAGGCTTGCAGGTATGGCTGCTGTCCAAAGCGGACGAGCAATGGACCAGGCTGATATAAATTCCCTAAAGAGAGAGGCGGTAATGATTACGTAATAGCGGTGCATCAAACAATAAGCAGACTGCAAGAACTCAAAGTTGAATGTGGTAGGCTCGACAAGAACGTTATGTCTGGCAGACAAAGAATAATTGTAAACCAACAAGAACCGGTTCGTTAGTCGACACTCGATGGACATCTGAGGAGAGATCGAGCACTTATGGACTAATTTGTTCGACGTGCAGTGATGGTGATCCGACGACTAACTAAACTAAACAGAGTTTACTTTATTCTTCCTTTGTATAGACACGATACATCGTTCTACACGAATCTTGTCGAGAACTGGCAATTATGGTGCGATCATTGACTCCAGGGTTGTGAGTATAAGCTTACATACGACTCGTGCCTTGTAACTTCTTACATTTGTTTTGCATTTATGTAACTTTCCCATATCTAGATATCGGCCAGGAGATGCGTACATGTGCGTTACTTCTAGAATTATGTACGTATGAGACATGACTGTGCTTGTACTACTACCTATACCAGAGTAGATCTCCCTCTATACCAACCCACTTGTCCTTACAAAAGCCGATATCTGTTTCCAGGGTCACCACTGTGAGGTGGGGTTGGTCTTGATCAATGCCAGCACAAAGACACTGACGCGGTGTTGTCGCTTTATGTTATTGCGCCTGCTACCCTGATTTGTCAATATGGACCACACACAATTCTTATAAAGCAATATCTCTCTATGAACGGCACACACTGCTTTTGAAGCGATTTGTTTAACGCAGTTTCATATATTCGATTGAAAACCCAAAGCATGGCTTTTGTGACAATCATGAATCGAAATGCACTGCGCAGAAAACATTCTAAAAACAAACTGAATGATTGATTGACTGATTGATAAGAACAACATCATTGCACTTCAGTGAGTGATCATGTGTGCTCCGATCTTTTTTTTACACAGGAAGATCTCTGCTGCGTGCTCGAACTCCGTAGCACCAATGAAGGTCCCTGATGTAATTTTAAATATGGTGAAGATATTTTTTAAGGACTTATTTTTAATCTTTCCTGATAAATGTGCCCAGGCAGCGCATTTCTAACCTGCTCTTCTAGATTTTGGACTGCCAAGGATTCTTACAAAAGCTCAAATTGATCACGGGACCTACATTTTACTGTCAGTCTCCGATAGGACTAGGAGTTTGTTCTCACCTATACTTAGATCAGGGATCAATGGAACAATGTCCAGATGGGTTCACGAGGGAGCGAGCCTTGTTCCTTTGACACTAGAGACAAGTACATAACCTCTACGCCACAGTGATAACCTAATACAGCGCAGATGTTATTCCAAGAACAATCAAATACTAACAGTGATAACCTAATACAGCGCAGATGTTATTCCAAGAACAATCAAATACTAACAGTGATAACCTAATACAGAGCAGATGTTATTCCAAGAACAATCAAATACTAACAGTGATAACCTAATACAGCGCAGATGTTATTCCAAGAACAATCAAATACTAACAGTGATAACCTAATACAGCGCAGATGTTATTCCAAGAACAATCAAATACTAACAGTGATAACCTAATACAGCGCAGATGTTACTCCAAGAGTAGATCAAATACTAACAGTGATAACCTAATACAGCGCAGATGTTATTCCAAGAACAATCAAATACTAACAGTGATAACCTAATACAGCGCAGATGTTATTCCAAGAACAATCAAATACTAACAGTGATAACCTAATACAGCGCAGATGTTATTCCAAGAACAATCAAATACTAACAGTGATAACCTAATACAGAGCAGATGTTATTCCAAGAACAATCAAATACTAACAGTGATAACCTAATACAGCGCAGATGTTATTCCAAGAACAATCAAATACTAACAGTGATAACATAATACAGCGCAGATGTTATTCCAAGAACAATCAAATACTAACAGTGATAACCTAATACAGCGCAGATGTTATTCCAAGAACAATCAAATACTAACAGTGATAACCTAATACAGAGCAGATGTTATTCCAAGAACAATCAAATACTAACAGTGATAACCTAATACAGCGCAGATGTTATTCCAAGAACAATCAAATACTAACAGTGATAACCTAATACAGAGCAGATGTTATTCCAAGAACAATCAAATACTAACAGTGATAACCTAATACAGAGCAGATGTTATTCCAAGAACAATCAAATACTAACAGTGATAACCTAATACAGCGCAGATGTTATTCCAAGAGTAGATAAAATACTGACAGTGACTATACGTTACTTTTTTTTAAAAGTTCCTGGATCCGTAAGTGTCGATTAGTATCGTTACAACTATTCGCTGCTCAATCACTAATACATACTATGTTCATTGTTCGTTATTGATTTGAAGATCATCTTAATTAGAAACGTGATAATTACCTCTATCTCATTCTGAGAATCTCTTTCATAGTGTTTAAATAATTCCCTTATGTGCTAGTTCATGCATCTATGTGGGTTTCTCTCATGGCTTTCTTATTTTACCAAACAAACTATTATGTCTAATTTGCGTAGCCGATATAGAGAATACCCTTTTATCTTTTCCATAAACTATCTCAGAACGAATCCTTTCTCCTAAAGCATTATTGATGTCTCCTTTTTCAAAGAAGGTCTATCCTTGATTGCACCATCCGTTTTGCTATTGGATTCACTCTTCCATTTCTCTTCACCACTTTCATTTGCCGTTCTAATGCGAAAATGACGGCCACAGCTACAAAATCAACCCAGATTGCTGAAGAAAATAAGATATACGAGCTGAACATATTGTGAGTATTGTAAGCATTTTGAAGGAGTGGGCAAATGATAACACATAGAGAAGCAAAGCGCATGTTAGAATGTGAACCCATCTCAAGTCGGATAATCAGGGCTCGCTTCAGTACATGGAATGTTAACATGACAATAATACAGTGATATGCACCAACCAACGAGGCCGACGATGATAAGAAAGACACGTTTTATGAGCAATTGCAGGATCAAATTAACAAGACCTGTTATTAGTAATAGTTTGTTAGTTTGCTAATTTGTTCCTTTCGGGGCCAAAAGTGGAACATAGGGCAGAGGTTTTAGATCTCCATGTGATGCAGTTCGTTTCTAGCAGTTGGAGATCTCGTATGGTTTTACATCCCAATAGTTTACTTTCTTGTAGGATTGTTCTTCGAAGAGACGTCTTTGGTCTTCCACGTTTTCTTTTCCCAACTGGTGACCACATAAGGACTTGTCGATTTAGTCTCTGTTCGTCTGATCTAAGAACATGACCTAAATATTTCCACCTTCGTTTCCTTATAATATTTGATACGGGTTGTTGGTGTGTTCTATCTCTCACTGTGTTGTTAGAAACGAAATCACTCGATTTTACTTTTAATAATTTTCGGAGACATTTATTCTCAAAGCTGTCCAGTTTCTTATCAATTTTCTTTATTGATTTCCAACTTTCACAACCGTAGGTCAGTACAGGAATCACACATGGCCTAAACAATTTAACTTTTGCGCTTATACTAAGGTCTTGAGATTGCCAGATATTCGTTAATTTTGTGAAGTCACTAGCTGCTATAGCAATAGGAGAGTTTATTTCTTTCATCGTGTCTCCGTTGTTTGACACTTTACTATCAAATCGCCCGAGTGGTTACCGGGACCAAATTTGGGGTGTAAAGAATAGAACCACTGTTACCTGCCAAACATGTCGTAAAAGGTGACTAATGAGGTTTGGCTGAAATCGGATGCATGTGTCCTAAATGTGTAGAAGTCTATGCGTTTAGGGGCCTACCAAACCAATGTGCAACGTATACACGTTCTTGGCAAAGATCAAACATATCATCAAGAGTGATTAAAATTGGTCGTAAAGAACGAACGCAAAGAAGAAGAAGAAGACTACGAAATATGTAAAATGTTCACTTTCTCCAGTGTTTGGCCATTTATTACGATGTTGTCTGTCGAGTTTGTGAGCTCCATAATTTTGGTCTTGGTAGAATTAATCTGGAGACCAACTTGTTTTGCAAATGTGCAAAGATTGCTCGTTAGTTTATGGGTTGCTTGTGTGGTTGACTTCAATATGACCACGTCATCGGCAAAGTCAAGATCAAATAGTCTGCTGTTATTAAGCCAGTTGATGCCTAGTTGATCATCTTGGGTGCATTTGCGCATGATCCAGTCTATAGCTATCCCAAAAAGGATACGTGACATAACGCAGCCCTGCTTCACACCCGAATTGACTGTGAACCAGTCTGAGTTTCCTGCATCTGTTCTTACACAGCAGGATGCTTCAGAATAGAAGGCTTTTATAATATTGATGTACTTTTCCTGGAAGCCGTAGGTCTTAAGACTCTCCCAGAGAGTAGAACGATGAAGACTATCAAACGCTTTCTGAAAGTCTATAAAATTTATCACTAGTGGTGACTGGCATTCAATTGATTCTTCTATAATGGATCTCAGCGTGAAGATATGATCGGTACAAGAACGATGTGGACGAAAGCCAGCTTGTTCTTCTCTTAGCCTTGGGTCGACGACTTTTTTTAGCCTCTCCATAAAAATGCTGCAGAATAGCTTGCCAGGTGTTGATAGCAGAGCTATTCCGCGCCAGTTGTTGCAATTTGTTGTTATTAGTAATGGAGAACTTTAATGCCAAGGTTGGAAGTAATAATTTAGAGGTAGAGAGAGTTATAGGAAAACAAGAGATATACACAATGAATGAGAATGGAGAAAGACTGGCGGAGTTATGTATGCTGTCAAACTTAGTAATTGGAAGTACCATCTTTGCACATAAGGAAATTCATAAACTTACTTGGCACTCACCAGATGGAGTGACCAAGAATCAGAATGACCATTTGTGCATAAATACACAATTTAGAACATTATTGTTGAATGTCCGTGGATACAGAGGGGCAGATGTAGAAAATGATCATAATTTATGAATAGGTAAATTGAAACTGAAATTGAAAATTCATCATACTAAAAAAGAACAACTGCGAATAGACATTCTTCTTCTTCACCCTTCGTCCCTAGAGAAGCATAGGTCCCCATCAGAGGCCTTCCCAGCCCACCTATCCAAGGCCATCCTCTCCATATCTCTCCACTCTCTACTCATGTTCTTGCATTCCGTCTCCATCTTCCAACTTCAGGTCTTCCTAGTTCTTCCTCTGCCTCTATTGCCCTGGGGGCTCCATCGGAGAGCATGTCTTGTGATGATGTTAGGGGGTTTCCTCAGCGTGTGTCCTATCCATCGCCATTTTCTGCTCTTTATCTCTTGTTCCATCTGTCGTTGTCCTGTTCTATCCCAGAGTTCCCTGTTTGTACTCTTGTCATACCATCACAGATGGAATATCCTGCGCAGGCATCTATTGATGAAAGTCTGCAACATTTTGGTGTTCCCCTTAGTTGTTCTCCATGTCTCCGCTTCATATAGAAGGACAGCCTTGAAATTTGAGTTAAATATCATTATCTTAGTTTTATTCCTGATAACTCTTGAACTCCACATGTTCTTCAGAATGGCAAAGGAATAGACAGTCATAGGCCACAAAATAAAGAAGTAAAAGAGGAATATCAGCTCGAACTTAAGAATAGGTTTGAGTTACTCGATGGTGAAAATGAACAGTACATTGAGGACACATGAACTAAGATAAAGGACTCACTATTCGGAGTTACAAATAGTAGCGCAAGATTAAAGACGAAAGACAGAAAACCCTGGATAAGTGATGATACCTGGAAATGTATTCACGAAAGAAGAACAGAAAATATGAAACTAGCGATATTCAATACTAATAACATTTAAGATTCCAAAAAGGGGATCTTAAAGATTGCAACAACTGGAGAGAGATCACCCTATTATCAGTAATAACCAAGACTTTCAGCAAAATCATTCTTAGTAGAATCAAAGGAGCATTGGACACAACCCTGAGAGAAGAACAAGCTGAACTTAGACTTGGGAGAGGCTGCTTAGACCAAAAAAATACCCTACGACTAATTTTGGAGGAACATATTGAGAAGCAACAACCACTTATACTAAATTTCATCGATTTAAAAAAACCTTCGATAGTCTTCACAGAATATCCCTGTGGAATATTCTGAGATGCTATGGAATACCAGACAAAATAATAAACATTATCAAGAGCCGCTTTGATGGTTCACAGTGACAGGTCGCACTGATGGTGGACACACCGATTGTTTTATGGTTTAAACCAGAGTAAAGCAAGGCTGTATATTACTCCAGATATTGTTTGGAGACCCCATTTGAATTGGTAATCCGAAAATGTTGCAGGGGCGAATCTAGCATTGATTGGGTCGAAAATAGTCAACTGCAAGATTTGGATATTGCAGATGATATTGCCTTGTTAAGTAGAAACAACCAAGATATGCAAAAAAACAGACAACTTGTCGTCTATAGTATCAAAAGTTGGACTGCAGATACGCTATTAAAAAACAAATATAATGAAGACACCTATGGCAAGTAATGCAGATATCACCCTGGAATCTAAAATGATAAAAATAGCAGAGCAGTTCAGTTATTTACGTAGCAGTTTTGATAGCACAGGAAATGTTAAAAAAGAAATTTTGATACGAACTGGGAAAGCAACATCAGCTTTAAAAGTCTAAATAAAATATGGAACTGCAAGTTATATAGTATTAAAATTATATTACGAATTTTGAATTCAAATGTTGTATCAATCCTAACATATACCAGTGAAAGTAGGAAAATGACTAAAGATATGCAAAGTAAGATGAATGCATTTGAAAATAGAAGTCTGCGAAAAATCATTAATATAATATGGAACGAATTGAGAAGTGGTGAAATCAGAGAAATGTATAGTCAACCACTAGTGACAACTGTTATAAGAAAGAGAAGATGGAGATATGTTGGACACACCTTGAGAAGAAGTGATCAACGAATGTCAAAGCAGGCACTGAAGTGGGTTGCAAAGGGTTCGAGAAAGAGAAGACGACCTCAGGAGACCCTGAAACGAACATTGCTGAGAGAGAAGCAAGGAATGTCGGTCTCCGTTCCTTGGAAGAGATTGAGCGAATTACCCAGGATAGAGCGGTATGGAGATATTGCTTGCATACCCTATGTAACGTATAACGGTACGAGAATGGCTCATTGGTTGTGTACGTAAGGACGCTCGTATTGCTAGGCTAGGCGATTGGTGTCGTAAGGACTAGGGTAAGTGGTTCGAGTCCCGTGTTTGTCTATTTGTTTTTCGGAAGCTCTTAATACCTGTATTTGTTTATTTGTTGATCAACGGTACGAGAGGAATTATTAATTACTTAATAATTAATTTAAATAAAAGTGCAGCACAGAAACGATGAATAAAGAGAAAATAGAAGCATGTTGTATTGCTTGCTTTTATAATAAAGTTATTTAATGATTAAAATTGCTCATTCTGAGTTTTGAGATGGTACAAAAATTAAAGATGATACTGTTTAGATGTAACCATGGTTAATATTACCTTATGTTTACAGTAATACATTTATTATCATTAAATGTTTAAAAATATTGATATTTAGTATCATGTTTTATATTGTTAATGTCGTTTTATCAAAAGACATGTTTCACCATTTGTATACAGTGCAATAGCATATCAGTTGTTTTTTGATTACGTATTGTTTGATTTACGAGTTTACATTATTTATTCCTGGCTCATATTCAATATTTAGCTCGACAAAATACGTTTGCTTTAACATATTTCACATTTTACACTGGCTAAAGTATTCAAGAAAAGAAAGATGAAGAAGTAGAGAGTATATATATATATATATACATGTACATCTAATCTGTAAAGTATTTCTGTGTGTCTATTCTCTTGTGCCTTTCAGCGCTTTAGGCTACTGAGTACCACATGTGACATAACTAATAAACATTCTTCTAGAAATGACAGAGATAAACTAATGAACAAACTTCTGAAAGTGAATAAACTAAATTATTGAATAGTATTACAAAAGTAAACTAATGAATACTTACAAACATTCTTCAAGAAGTGACAGAATTAAGCTAAGGATCAGTTTTATAAAAGTGACAAAATTAAAAAAAATACATTTTAAGAAGTGATATAACTAAGCTATAACATTGCCTTTGTAATTTGTAAAACTACAGTACTTTGTGATTACGTGTTTTGCCAATCAAATAGTTTTACTGCAGTCTCATATATATATATAATTGAATATAACTAAGCTATAATTTTGTAGAAGTGACAGAACTAAAATTATTGAGTAATATTCTAAAAGTAACATATTTATTAAAATCAATAATATTCTAGAAGTGAAATATCTAAACTAATAAATTATATTTTAGAAGTCACTGTACTTTTCATGTGCCAATTGTTTTCTATAACAGACATGCCTACATCAGTAATTAATTATCTTTAGTTGATCTAGAGCTGCATAGATGTGCAAGACACAGTGGTTGGAGCTACCAAACTACATACATACCTACATCAATAATGACATATCTTCATTTGATCTAGAGCTGCATAGATGTGCAAGACACAGTGATTGAAACTACTATAGTTCAGACATGTTTACATCAATAATTAATTATCTTTAGTTGATCTAGAGTTGCATAGATGTGCAAGACACAGTGGTTGAAGCTACCAAACTACATACATGCCTACATCAATAATTAAGTATCTTCAGTTGATCTAGAACTGCATAGATTTGCACTACGCAATCATTGGAGCTGCCAGATTACAGACACTCACGAAGAAGAGATAACTTTCGAATGTAAAATGCTCTTCATAAATTATTTTTCACCTTCCTCTTTCAACTCCCAACGAGCACATTCTTCAACAAACTTCTTCCAGACCTTCTCTCTTACCATGCCTTCCAATTCTTTCCACGTCTTGACTATTCTCCAGGTATGTCTAGACCTTCCCCGACTCTTCTCTCCCTGCGGGTTTCAAAACAGTGCCTACTATGCCAATTCATAAGATAATTTATTCATATGTAAAATTGTCATTTCTGAGATCATACTTAATATATGGTATTACCCTGTCTACTGAATATATTAATTACTAGATAGACTGTTAATTTAATTATATTGGTAATTTGTGAAGTGATTATAGAAAACTGGATTGCTGTAATGTAATAACTCATACAATTAATGTTTACTCTTCATTAACTATGCGTGGGAAAAACGAATTTATTATAAAACATATGAATTTGAATTTCATAAAATACGTTCCAAACAATATTTGACTACATATTATTGTGTGTTTAGTTGATGTGTAAACGAAATAGAAATAGAAATAAAAACGGATTCCCTACACATTCATACACCACATAGAGCTAGTAGACTGTAGGTAGAGAAAGAAAGGGCAAGGAAAGGTACGACACATGTACATCACACTATAATGTTGGTGCACCATGACCGGCATACAGTGTAGCTTCCTGTTATAACTGAACACAAATATCAAAGCCCGGTTCAGGAAATGAACAGTTTGTCACTGAAAGAATTTGATATTATTACAAGACTTTCCTTTGTAATTAGAACAGTGTGAATATTATCGAACAGCTCTTGATTGATTATGTAGAGATATCTTATATTGTCTCAGGGACATTGTGATCTATGCCATCTTTCTTGATTGATTATGTAGAGATACCTTATATTGTCTTAGGGACATTGTGATCTATGACATATTTCTTGCTTGATTATGTAGAGATATCTTATATTGTCTTAGGGACATTGTGAACTATGACATCTTTCTTGCTTGATTATGTAGAGATATATTATATTGTATTAGGGACATTGTGATCTATGACATCTTTCTTGCTTGATTATGTAGAGATATCTTATATTGTCTCAGCGACATTGTGATCTATGTCATCTTTCTTGTTTGATTATGTAGAGATACCTTATATTGTCTTAGGGACATTGTGATCTATGACATCTTTCTTGATTGATTATGTAGAGATATCTTATATTGTCTCAGGTACATTGTGATCTATGTCATCTTTCTTGATTGATTATGTAGAGATATCTTATATTGTCTTAGGGACACTGTGATCTATGCCATCTTTCTTGCTTGATTATGTAGAGATATCTTATATTGTCTCAGAGACATTGTGATCTATGCCAACTTTCTTGTTTGATTATGTACAGATATCTTATATTGTCTTAGGGACACTGTGATCTATGCCATATTTCTTGCTGTAAACTGAGATTCATTCAACCAATTATTACTGTTTCTTCGTTATTTAAACATTAAAACAATATTTCCAATGTTTTATTTGGTGATTGTTAAAATATAAGTTCATTTTTTAACATTGTTTAAACCATGATATTAGACGTTGTCACGTTAGTGAACAACAATTGAAGGCAATAATTGTTTAAACCATGATATTAGACGTTGTCACAGTTAGTGTGAACAACAATTAGAAGGCAATAATTGTTTAAACCATGATATTAGACGTTGTCACAGTTAGTGTGAACAACAATTAGAAGGCAATAATTGTTTAGACAACATATATTATAAATATTCTAAGTATTATAAATATATATCATCGATAAATTATCTATCGAACAACTGATGTGTTGGCCAATTTATTGTCAGAGAACTCATTTCCCAGAGAATCTATTAATCATAGTGTTATTTTTTTAATCTCTACTTTTCCTTTGGGCGATCATATCTACTATATGTTATTATTATACCTACTGGTTATATTAATAAATTACTAGATAGACTGTTAATTCCATTATATTGGTTACATGTAAACTGCTTACATAATAGATAGACTGTTAATTTCATTATATTGGTTATATGTACAGTGCTTACAGAATAGATAGACTGTTAATTTCATTATATTGGTTATATGTACAGTGCTTACAGAATAGATAGACTGTTAATTTCATTATATTGGTTATATGTACAGTGCTTACAGAATAGATAGACTGTTAATTTCATTATATTGGTTATATGTACATTGCTTACAGAATAGATAGACTGTTAATTTCATTATATTGGTTATATATACAGTGCTTACAGAATAGATAGACTGTTAATTTCATTATATTGGTTATATGTACAGTGCTTACAGAAAACTGGATTGTTGTTAGATAGTAACACATAATTATTAGTGTTTACTCTTCATTAACTTTGCATGTGAGAGATACATTTATTGTTATACAATATGATTGTTATATACTTTAAGAAAAATACTTTCCAGATAATATTGTTACAACATATGAGTGTGCGTTCAGTTCATGTGTAAAAGAAATGAAAAAAGTAAGAAAAACAGATTCCACTAACACATTGATACAACAAAAAGATTGAAAGACAGCAAGAGAAGGATATGGCAAGAAAATGAACAATGCTCATACATCACACTATAATTGTTGTGCACCATGACCAGCATATAGTGTAACATGATGTTGTATATGAACACAAATAACAATGCCCACTTCAGAGAATGAACAGGTTGTCACTGAAAGAATTTTGATATTATTACAACACTTTTCTTCGTAATTAGAATAGGATGAATATTATCCCACAGTTTTGAATTGATTTTGTTGAGATATCTTGTGATATCTTAAGATGTCTATGTGGCATTGTGATCCTTGTCATCTTTCTTGCGGTGATCTGAAAAAAAGTCAAAACAATAATATTTGTTCCTTAGTTAAACACAATATTTTCTATGATTTAGATATTTTGTAACTTGAGTATATTGCTAAACATTGTTTATGTCATGCTATAGCGGTTGTCACAGTTAGTGTAAATAGCAATTGAAAATAAATAAATGGTTAGATAGCATATTATATAAGTACTAGCAGATGTACCCGTCTTTGCACGGAGATTTGTAGGTGCCAGCAGTGCGAGATTGAGCATATTATTAAATAGACATGCCCGTCCCCTGTCACCCGCATAACTTCAAAACCAGCTTCGTTCCCATTAATAACAATATGATTTCTCTCCATACTACGTCGATTAAAAATATAATACCTAGATAATAACGAGGAGAGTATTAAATAGCGGAAGAACAGTCAAACTAAGACAGATTGTCACGTGGGGAAGCTCGAAAAACAATGAAACTAAGAAAGAAGGGAAATCTTCAATACCAACAATAATTCAAATTATTATAAACTTAAAGAATAGTAACCAGGTTGTTAAAATACCAATAAATAACGACATCGGTTCTACAGAACCGTCGCTAGCGCAAAGATTTTTAGAGTTGACTGTGTACAGAACCGTAGCACATAACAAAATTAGAACGACTTCTGGTTGAAATTCGTAATAATATGGATACAGTTTCTCGGTGTTTTTCTGTTCATGACAATTTCGTTAAATTAGTATTTAAGATATAAAAACGTACTAATAGTGCAGTTGTATAATGTGTACTTCTTCCCATCTATCAAATCTAACCTCTTGCCAAATTGTAAGTCTGTAGGATGTCCATATATCTTGGAACAATTGAGACAGACACATAAACATATCATTAGTAAGTCATGTGGGGAAATTATATGATAAAATTTTGGAGTCTAGAATCAAGCCTATAATAGAACCACAGCTGAACATTGCTCAGTTTCGGTTCAGAAAGGGAAAGAGTTTCACTGATGCCCTGTTCACACTAAGGCAACTCAACGAAAACACCATATACCAGCATATACGTAATATGACAAGCAGCTCAACTTATCATGTATAGACCAAGAAAAGACCTTTGATAGAAACAAACTATGGGACATACTAAGTAAATACGGAATTCATGGCCAACTATCTGATGATCATGTATATATATATCATGTAGCTATACCAAAACTGATCAAGCATAGTACGAACAAGCGAAGGCCTGACTGAAGAATTTGAATTTTCTTCAGGAGTAAGGCAGGGATGTGTGCTTTCGCCTATACTTTTCAATATATACATAGAAAGGATAACGCAAGAAACCAAGACAGATAATAACCTCGATAACAACTACAATTTAATCAACGAACTACTCTTTACAGATGATCAGAGTATAAATTACAACAAACAAACAAACTTCAACAACATATAAATGCACTGCAAGCGACATGCAAAAAATATGACATGAAAGTTAACACCTCCAAAACAGAAGTCATGACAATAAGTAGGTCAACAGGTCAACTAAACATACATGTGAATAATGTCAAAAACAAAAGACTAATCCAAATACCTCGGGAGTATATTCACAGCAGATGGAAAGATGGACAGAGAAATCGAGACTAGATGTCAGAAGGCAAACACAGTGACATACCAACTGTCACCACTATTGAAACATACAAACATGGCAGACAAACGACAACTGATTAAAAGCTCATTTATTCCAACTCTCTGCTATCAATGCCAAACATGGCCCCTGACTAATACACAATAAAGAAAGATTACATGTGAAATGAGATGTCTACGAAAAGCTGTCAACGTTACTAGGAGAGATAGAGTGAGAAACGAGAATATCAGAAGCATCGTTGGTACTATACCATGCATACAGTACATCACGTACCTACAATAATCGACACTCAGGGCGCAGAGCACGAGGCAGGCCAAGAATAAGATGGAAAGATAACATCTCAGAGCCCCTGCGAAAGCATGGACTGACAACGTCAAGCGCAACACATCTGGCACAAGATAGAAACTAAATCTCCCCACGTCGCTTCACGGCAAATGTGGTTAAGATAAGATAAGATAAGACATAAACATAATAATTTGAACGTTATTATATAGATGTATATATTACTAGAACATATTCATGTGTTGTATTTTAAATATGAGTATTGTCAAACGTGCATACAATATTACTCACAGACGAAGTACGTAAATGAGTTGTAAGGAGTTTACACAGAACAAAAACAAGAAAAATTGATATTTCCCATAAACAAAGTGTTTAACAAGCAAAGGTTACAAAACAAATAGGATACATTTCTATATAACAGACATCCTAGATGTAGTGAAAAGAATAATTCATATTTCTAAATACTATAGAAGGAAACTACATCATTCTTTTAAAATTGTTTCATCATTTCTTATCTATGTTTTTTCTCAATTATTTTACATGTATGATGTGTAACTACTTGGTTTTTGTTATTCATTTCATATATTTACATTCTTGCCAATTGTGAATAGAAATTTTTCGTTCTATTGTACCTATATGATGTATGTTACTAACACCTAGTAGACACATATAAAAGTCATGTTTTTACAAGCAATTTATGATATCTACGTCGTCGCCACATATGACGAGATATTGTTACATGACTACTTTGTCTTGAAATCTCATGACATAGTCTAATATACAACTTCTCCTGCTACAAACTGGCATTTAGAATACTGTTTAATGTTTACATATATTTTCTTAACATATCAACATTAGTGTTTGAAACAACATTGTTTATATCAGTTTCTGCCCAGTAGCAGACATGTTAGATCATTATTATTTATGTTACATACAATTTACTGAGTTAAAATGTGTCACTTTTTCACAATTCACCAAACAATTTGACCGATCATATTGTTATGAACAACGATGATGTATTGATCATTTGTGAAACTTAAACTCTGATTTTTGTAACATTATAATTTCGATGTCATACTACACAGTTTGTGATCATGTAACTTTCTGGTAGTAACAATATGTCTTCCTGGTGTAGAGGCAGAGACAAATATTGGTTGTATGCATAGTCTATGAAAATAAGAATACAGACAACATGAAATCAAATCTGAAATAGAAAGATAAAGAAAAGTGTCTGATTATAACAATTAACACAATCTTCTTAATCATCCACATCAAAAATAATAGTAACAAACATGAAAAGGTTCCTTGTCGATGAATACATTGTTAACATTAAAATGTTCCTTGTCGATGAACACACTGTTAACATTAAAATGTTCCTTAAGATAGAACTAGTAAATACACTATCTATCATCAATTTATTTTCTGCCTAGTTACTTTTTTACATATACATTTGAGTGACACATTAAACAAAAAATCTTAACAATTAAACAGCTAAAAGAACAAATATGAAATTGTTGAAGATTTTTAAATGAATTAGATGTATGTCATGGACAGAATGAAACACATGCCACCTTGCTAAGATTAACAGAAACAAACCAAATATTTGAGTCCATAAGATAGTCCGTTAGACTGAACTGTTCGATCCTGGGCTGCAAACCAGGGCATGATGATTTGTTGCACATTTAAATTAACTTTCTAACTTCACTTAAATAGATTACGGTTGTTATCGGTTCTTATCAATTCAAATAATATTTCCCCATTCCCTTACATTTGATACAAGTATAATACATGTAGGCTTATTATATCATATATGTATATATATATATCACTGTAGTTACAGCCTATAGTACGAGTAGATGTATTATATCATATATATATATAATATCCCTGTCGTTACAGCCTGTAATACGAGTAGGCGTATTATATCATATATATATAATATCCCTGTCGTTAGAGCCTATAATACGGGTAGGCTTAGTATATCATATAAATATATTACATCACTATCGTTACAGCCTATAATACGAGTAGGCTTAGTATATCATATATATATATAATATCCCTGTCGTTAGAGCCTATAATACGAGTAGGCTTAATATATCATATAAATATATTATATCCCTGTCGTTACAGCCTATAATACGAGTAGGCTTAGTATATCATATAATATATATATCCCTGTCGTTACAGTTTCATATAATATCGAGTAGGCTTAGTATATCATATATATATATAATATCCCTGTCGTTAAAGCATATAATACGAGTAGGCTTAGTATATCATATATATATATAATATCCCTGTCGTTACAGCCTATAATACGGGTAGGCTTAGTATATCATATATATATATAATATCCCTGTCGTTAGAGCCTATAATACGAGTAGGCTTAGAATATCATATATATATATAATATCACTGTCGTTAGCCTATAATATCGCTGTTTAAGGCGGTGTAGGACATGGGAGACATGAGCCTGTATAATTTAATGACTGCCTGACTAGTGCAGTAGCCGCGATATTGTTCAGGTAATGATATTTTTCGGTACGCCTTTGACAGAAAAAAAACCTCCTTGGTCTTACAGGGATTGAACTCAGGTCTCCCGAATGGACAAATATATATATATTGACATCATTTATCAAATTTCATTACAACAACCAAATAAAAAAATCCTCTAGCTTCCTTTCTACATTTATCTTTAGAGTTGAAAAATGAACAAAATGTATGTCTATAATAGAACGTTTTTCAATGTTGTAGTTACTGACAATCTCAGTTGTCATCGTTTTGTTACACATATATTACTGAAAACTTAACGTACTTACGTGTACAAATCAGAGCTGAGCCAAGAATACATCCTATAATAGTTCCTATAAGTCCCACAGCAATAATCTTTGTTGAAGCCGAAGTGATCTCATTCTCAAAGTCTAAAATACATTTTGTAATGACGCTAGGTTGTAATTGGATAAGTAACTTGTTAATGATTTGGTCAAGTATTTGTGGAATGATGAAAAGAGAAATGAATAACATCAATAACTTACATTCAGATTTGTCCATCCAAGATTTCTTTCTTCTACAAGTGCAGGCAATCCTGACTATAAGTAGCCCATTATCGTCTCTTCGCCATATCTCTTTTCTATCTCTTCTTCTCCTCAATATGTAACTATGGTCTGCTGACTTCCCTTGTGTAATCTCTGGTTCAACTGTTAAATGATGGCTAACTTGGCTAGCTTCTCTAGTTTATTTGTTCAAATCAACATATCTTGAACTGCTTATTTTCTTTATCTTTATCATTACTCAACATGAACGTGATATCTCCGCCTTATTTCCTATTGTTAAGTCTCTTGGATCGCTTGTGTTCTGCTCTGTGCTAGTGCAAGACTTCATATTGTCCTTCAATAGACAGAAATGTTTCTCTATGATTCAGTTATCTTCTTCCTCTGAATATTCTTCATTCTGAGAGAGAGTCTGGTCAGCTTGCGTCCTGGTGTGAGAGATACAAAGTGAGTTTCTAAATCTACTTAGTTTTAGTTTTATCGTTCCGTCCGCCCTCGCCTATTTGTCCTTGACATGCAGTCGTATGCTAAACTACACTCACTAAAGTGTGAAGGCTTGAAGCATTTCAAAGACACTTTCATCAACATCAGGTGCCGTCTCCACATCGAAGGTTGGTTGCAATGAATCTCCAGCATCCTCTGTCTTTCGCCTTGGTGTAGCACTCTGTCAGACTGTAACCTGTCCATTTCTTAAAGTTTCCCTAGAGTAAAGATTTTATCATGGTGTCATGTATTTTTATGTGCCCAAAATACTTTATTTGTCTGAATTTTATTTCTCTTAATAATTGTTTCGTCATGTCTAGTTTTCCTAAAACTTGTTTATTTTTATATTTTTATGTCCATGAAACTCTGCCTATTCTTCTATTTATGCACTTCTCATATGCATCAATTTTGTCTTCTAACCGCTTGTTCATTGTCCATGTTTTCGAGCCATACATTAATATAGGATATATATAGCATTTGATCATTCTCATTTTTAGCCTGTTTATGATTTGTTTGGACGTTAGTAACTTTCTCATAATATTGAAATTATTCTTGGCCATTCCTAGTCTCTTTTTTTATATTTGTTATACATCTGATAGGGCAAATTGCGCCAATTTTAAGATGCAAACACGTCACCATGAACACAAAAAGAGCAATGTTCAACACAATCTTTCTCCCCACATTATGTTACCAGTGCCAAACCTGGACGCTGACAACAAACGATAGAAGAAAACTAGTCACAACAGAGATGAAGTGTCTACGCAGAATGCTGGGTGTAACAAGAAGAGACCGGTTGAGAAATGAAGACATCAGGAAAAAGTGGGTACAACATCAGTACTAGACTTCATCAAGAAACAACAAATTAAATGGTTCGGCCACGTAAGCAGATTACCATCAGACACTGCACCCCAAAGAGCAATGCTGCTCCGATAAAATGAGTTCAAAGCAAAAGGCTGGCCAAATAAAAGAAGGACCTCAGAGATAACAGAGGCGACGAAAGAGACTATCTACGAAGCGCATACTAGGGCCCGTTTTAGAAATCTCTTCCTGACCTGACGCTGTGAGGCATACAGGATTCGAGAAAGAAAGAAAGATACATATGTCATCGTATGTCCTATCTGAGCAAGATATAAGAAATTGTTTACTTGATGTAATAATTCACCATGTATTTTTATATTCATTTTAGGTTTCTCCATTTCCTTGTTGATTACCATAATATTTTTTTTCTGTATGTTAATGTCTAATCCATATTCCTTGCTAGTTCTGTCAAAATCATTCACTAGTTCCTGTAATTCGTGTTCACTTTCTGCTACTAATACTGTGTCATCTGCATATCTTAAGTCTTTTAATATTTTCCCATTGATCTAGAGTAGCGTGTCCAAAAGTGGGAGATACTGTCCCCCAGTGGGCGCTGTGACTTTCTAGGAAGGGGGGGGAGGGGTACGGTAGTGAGTTCAGAAGAATTTGAAGGGTGATCAGGCTATTATGGTTCGATGGTTCCTTAAAGAAGAAATTAATAATAAATTATTTAAAATAAATAATTTTCGTGATTTTGCGATAGAATAACCATTTAAAATTGGAATTCTGCATTTCAATTTATCTTATGCCCGTCTTACACGATCCATTTTGTCATCAATTTTTTATTTCATGCATATTATCATTTGAAAATTAAACTTGTATTATATATCAATTTTCGATGTAAAAGAGACAATAGAGTATGTACATATGTGGGAGGGGGGCGTTGGCAAACTGTTATAATGTGGAGGGTGGGCGTTACAAAGTTTATGCTGAGCAAAGTGGGCATTGGGTCGAAAAAAGTTTGGGAATCTATTATCTAGAGTCCTGGCAATCCCTCTAGTTGTTTGAAAATTTTCTCTGCGAAGATGTTAAATAGGCTTGGTGACAGAATGCGATGTTCACTAGGGTGCGAGTTGGTTGAAATCGAATGCACATGTCCTAAACGTGTAGAAGTCTATGTGTTTAGGGGCCTACCAAACCAAAGTGTAACGTATGAACGTTCTTGGCAAAGATCAAACATATCACAAACAGTGATTAAAATTGGTCGTAAATGAACGAACGCAAAGAAGAATAAGAAGACCAGGGTGCGATGATATACAAGCGGAATTGATTCAAGCCGGTGGAGAGGCCAGTGTTCGGGTATATCATAAATTGTGCACAACGATATGGAATAGCTCCTCCTGGCCAAAGGAATGGAATAGATCAGTATTTATACCTATTCAAAAGAAGGGAAACATGAAACTATGCACCAACTACAGAACTATTGCCCTTATAAGTCACGCCAGCAAAATTCTACCAAAAGTCATAATAAAGAGGATGGAACAAAAATTAGAAGATGAAATACACGAAACACAAGTAGGTTTCAGAAGAGGTAGAGGCACTAGAGATCATATTTGTAGCATGATACTCATTATCGAGAATTGGCTGAAATCGGATGCACATGTCCTAAACGTGTAGATTTCTATGCGTTTAGGGGCCTACCAAATCAATGTGCAACGTATACACGTTTTTGGCAAAGATCAAACGTATCACAAATATTGATTCAAGTTGGTCGTAAATGAACGAACGCAAAGAAGAAGAAGAAGAAAATTATCGAGAAATGTAGAGAATACAACATAGACCTGCATGCGTGTTTCATAGACTATAGCAAGGCTTTCAACCATATACAACACCAGAAAATGTGGAACATCATGAAAGACATAATACAACTCATATAATCTCTATACCACGAACAACAGGCAACCATTAAAATAGAGGTGAAATAGCTGAATAGTTCGAGATTCAAAAGGGGTACGACAGGGATGTATTTTGTCACCATACTTATTCAACATTTATGCGGAGAACATCACCTCTTTTCCTCTCTTAGCCTGTTCCGCCCTTGGCGTATAGGGCAGCAACAAACGTACACCATTCTTCCCTGTTCATGGCCTTCCTCTGTATTGTGTTCCAGCTATGATTCATTTCCTTCAGCTCTTGCTCTATCGTTCTCTTCCAGGTCGTCTTGGGTCTTCCACGCTTTCGCCTACCCTCTGGAGTCCATCTCAGTGCAGATTTCGTGTCGGAGCCAATCTCCATGCGCATCACATGTCCAATCCATCTCCAGCGTCGTCTTCGGATGATAGTGCCCATATTCTCTTGTTGGCATCGTGCAAGCAATTCTTGATTCGAGATAGTAGTCGGCCAGTACACGCGAAAGATGTTTTGCAAACAAGTTGTATGAAAGGTGGAGAGTCTGGGCATATCCTGTTCTGTCATTCTCCAGCATTCCGATCTGTACAGCAATGTTGACAGCACACAGCTGTTATAGATACTAGTCTTGGTTCTGATGATGTATTGGGCAGATTTCCAGGCAGTCTGAAGGGTCATGAATGCACTTCGTGCCTTACTCAGTCTGTTTTTAATGTCAGATCCAGCGCCTCCTTCATTGCTAATAACACTTCCAAGGTATGTGAAAGCGATTGTATCTCGGAGGGTTTTACCTTCTAGTTTGACTGGTGCTGGGGTTGCTATGTTCAGAGTCATTACTTCAGTTTTCTTCTGATTTATTTTCAGCCCAACCATATCACTATATTGGTTAAGGCGGCAGGTCTTTTTCTGGATATCTCTATGTGTATGAGATAAGAGTGCGATGTCATCTGCAAAATCTAGGTCTTCCAGAGTGGATGTGAGCGTCCATCTAATACCTCTTGCCTTATCTTCCGTTGTTTTACGCATCACCCAATCTATGACAGTGTTGAAAATAGGGCTGACATAATACATCCTTGTCGCACGCCTGTTTTTACTTCAAACTTTAGTTCTGAGGTTTCAACACTGCATGCAAACTTGCTGTAGCAGCTTTTATAATATTTATAAAACACAGTGGGATTCCATACCATCTTAGGATACGCCATAGACTTTCGCGGTGTATGCTATCAAAAGCTTTTTCAAAATCTACAAAGTTGATATAGAGTTTGCTTTGCCATTCTGTGCATTGTTCTATGATATTTCTAAGAGCAAATATTTGTGCTATACAGCTCCGTCCTCTGCGAAATCCTGCTTGTTCCTTTCTCAGTTTCCTATCCACAGCATCAGTAATGCGTTGTACGATGATTTTGCTTAAGATTTTACTTGGGACAGAAAGCAGTGTTATTCCACGCCAATTATTACAATCGGCAAGGGAGCCCTTTTGGGTATCTTGATGATGACTCCTCTGTTCTATGCATCAGGTATTATTTGGGCATTCCATATAGTAGTAAACAAGGGTTGCAATATATTAGCTGTAAGTTCTGGGTCTATTTTGAATAGTTCTGCGTTTAAGTTATCATTCCCTGGTGCCTTGTTATTCTTAAGAGACCTAATTGCTGTAATGATCTCATCCCGGATGGGTGTTTCAATGCCAATTTCTAATTCCTCTGTTGGTTCTGGTATGTCTGCTACTACCGTTGGCGGTGGTCTGTTTAGCAATTCTTTAAAATGCTCTGTCCATCGTATTTCTTGTTCCTTTTCCGTTGTCAATAGTATTCCATTATTATCCTTTATGAGAGTATTTGATCTCCTGTAATGTTTCCCGCTTATTAACTTTGTAATTTTGTACACTGTTCCCTGATCACATTTTTTTGCTGCTTCTTCTGACAACGGAAAAGGAGAACATCATGAGGAATGTAAAAGACGATGCCAACTATGTGAATTACGACCCTCTCACTCTTTCTTTCTTTCTTTTCTTTCTTTCCTTCTCGAATCATGTATGCCTCACAGCGTCAGGTAAGGAAGAGATTTCTAAAAACGGGCCCTAGTATGCGCTTCGTAGATAGTCTCTTTCGTCGTCTCTGCTATCTCTGAGGTCCATCTTTTGCGTGGTCGGATTTTTGCTTTGTACCCATTGTATCGGAGCAGCATTGCTCTCTGAGATGCACTGTCTGATGGTAATCTGCTTACGTGGCCGAACCATTTAATTTGTTGTTTCTTGATGAAGTCTAATACTTTTGTTGTATCCCCTTTTTTCCTGTTGTCTTCATTTCTCAACCGGTCTCTTCTTGTTACACCCAACATTCTACGTAGACACTTCATCTCTGTTGTTACTAATTTTCTTCTATCGTTTGTTGTCAGTGTCCAGGTTTGGCACTGGTAACATAATGTGGGGAGAAAGATTGTGTTGAACATTGCTCTTTTGTGTTCATGGTGACGTGTTTGCATCTTACAATTGGCGCCATTTGTCCTATCATTTGATTTGCTTTGTTGCATCTCTGTTGAATTTCATTAGTTATTCTTCCTTTTGCGCAACAAAATGCTCCTCCCCAGGTATGTGAAGTCTTTTACTTTTTACCCTCTCACTATAGGCGCAAATGTATACCAGAGCTTAGATACGCAGACGATACAGTATTATTATCCACCAGCAAAGAAGGTTTGGAAAACCTAATCATGACGACCAAGAAATATAGTGAAGATCAACATCTATATTTGAATATACAAAAACAAAAATCATGTCAACTGACAAAGCAAAAGGCTCACCTAACATTCAAATAAACAATGAAGAACTCCAATGTGTAAAGAGTTTCCAATATCTGGGCTCGATAATTAACAATAACGGTGACTGCTCCAATGAGATCTCAAGAAGATTGGCAATAGCAATCAAGAAGTTAAACACAATGAAGAACATGTGGCAAAGCACCAGCAAGTTACTAAAATTAAAACTATTGAGAGCATGCATTTTCCCATTGGCTACTATGGTTGGGAATTATGGACTATTAAACAAAATTTAAGAACGAAAATCCAGTCCTTCGAAACTAAATGCTACAGAAAGATCTTACGAATACCATGGACAGAAAACAGAAAGAACACACATGTCTGAAAGAACTAAATGTTAAAGAGAATTGGCTGATAAAAACATACTATACAGAAAAATTACATACTTTGGTCACATTAAGCGTCACGATGGCCTGGAAAGAACAATACTAGAGAGCAGGGTGCCAGGACGCAGAGGCAGACCAAGAAGAAGATGGCTACAAGATATTTAAGAAACCATGAAAATGACCATCGACGAAGTGGGTGAACTAGCAAGAGACAGAGTGAATTTAAGATGTGCTGCAAAGAGAGCAACGTCCTATAAAGGATACGCACCTTGATGATGATGACAGAATGCATTCTTTTCTCAATCCTCTCTTTATGTCTATGTATGGAGAGTATCGAAAAAGGGGGAGACTGCAGTAAAACTTGGTAAAATAGCGAAACACGTACAAACAAAGTACTATAGTTTTACAAAATACAGAAACAGTTACGATAAACAGCAACGTTTCGACCAAAAGGCTCTAATCAAGCAAACGATACAAAAGGAGTGGCGAAGTTTAAAGAACACTACAAATGGACGATTATATAAACATTCAAACGTATCTAATAAAAATCTGGAAATATAAACGAATAACGAAATAAGTTCAACACAAAACTAGAAGTGGAAAAGAAGAGAAACAATAAACAATCAAGTGAATCTATAACTTCTTCTTCTCTTCTTCTTTCGTTCATTCTTCACGGCCAATTTAATCATTCTTATTGTGATCTATAATTGGTCCACTGGCAAGAACGGGGTTATCTACGTCGGGACGATTGTGCGCCCATAGTGACTAGGCCCGCCGGTCCGGTTTCAGACAGCTTTTGATTTACTAGGGTGAGTTTTCCCTAGGGTACGATCCTTTCTGCCGACTATGTCTTCCCGGATCTACGCCTTTTCGATCAGCTCTGCCGTATATTTGGGCTTAGTGATCTACGCCAAGACACTGAGTTACGCTGTTTTGCCTGTTCTGACTGTGATAAATATTTCTCGGGGCTTATAAGCTTGTCCTCGGCGGCTTTTACTCGTATAAAACACCTATAAAGTATCGGCCTTCGCCAATGTTCGGACCCGGTCTTCCTGTCAGATCTGTACCTTGTCGACCTTACTTTACCGTTCACTTTTGAGTTTGATCCGAAGAAGGGACATTCTCAGCCTTTTCTAGACGCTCGTTGGTACGTGGCAATTTGCAGTTAGCCTCGGAAGAAACCGGCCTGGGGCCGAGCACAAACAATGTAGTGGGTCGTTTCAGTCGGCGCTGTTAACGCAACTGAAGTTTTTGAGCTCGCCACCATCACCGGCCCCAGTTCTTCCGGGGATGTTAGTTACGACTGCAATCGTACCTTGCCCGGTTGCCTTAATGCTGGCAGTTCCGTTAGGCATCACCCACCTCAGTTCTTCCGGGGATGTTAATTGTTATCGCACAGTACCTTGCACGGTTTTCCCAGGGAGGGTAGTTTCGTTATGTACTAAAACGCAACTAGTTGTTTTGCGCTCGGCAATCCATTCCCAGTACGTGTATCTACACCAGGCCACCGATGCGGAGTCAGCTGCAATCTTCTCTCGTACCAACACGAGGGTAGACTCAGGGCTTCGTGCTTCGCCCAGCGTGGGCACACGTTTCGTCTCTAGATGCACATCTCATCCTTTCATGTTTACCAGTCTCCCCATCGACAGAGAAACTGGTGCTATGTGGCGGGGCCTTTAACTTACACGTCGAGCTCGTGTGTGGAGTCTCCTGCTCCGGAGATTACGATTTGCGTTCTGCCCTGGTGCCTACCTCACCATTACCGTCAATTCCCTCTGGGCTTTCCAAGCTTTTCCTTCGGTCGGGAGAGTCGCGCATTGATAGTCACTCTGGTAGTTTGCTTGTCTATGTTGCGGGCGGATCCCATCAAGCATGACTGCCTTTGCATCTCTACTTGCACCTAAGTAGCTCTCCCCGATCCCTGTCCCCTTAGCCAGACCTGAAACTGAGTCTTTTTCCAGGGTCACCACGTGGATGTTGGGGGCAGGGTCTTGGTTAGCGCTCCACTTCGCTAACCTTTGCTCATTTTACCACCGTGACCATGAGCCGTTGACCCCAATCTATAACTTACGAGGGGAAGTCCATAAGTAAGCCACAAAGTTATGTGAGATGGTAGGTAAATCTAGTTGGTGTTTTCTAAAAGTGTCAATAGGTGACAACAACATCCAACTTTATGTTCCCGTTCGCCAGGTGGTGCTATGTGTCTCATGCGCATGCGCAGCGCATAAACAAAATGGCGACTTTACTTAAGGAGAGTACAACCAAAGAGCAACGTGCTATTGTGCGTTTTTGTGGGCAAAAGGACTGCCTGCAAAGGACATTCATAAGGAAATGCTTCCTGTTTATGCTGACAAATGTTTGTCCTGTAAAACGGTGCATAGTTGGGTAGAAAAATGTTCTCAAGGACGCTCTAAAATTGTTTATGAAATCCGATCTAGTCGTCCTGTTGAGATTGCAACCGAAGCAGCGGGTGGAGGAGATGATTAGAGGTGACAGACGAGTAACGATAGACTCTGTAGCATCTGCAATAGGGTGCTCAGATGGTTCAGCATACAGCATAATGCATGACTGATTGAAATTTAAGAAAGTGTGCTCAAGGTGGGTACTCAGACAATTGAAAGAGGAACACAAAATGAACCGATTTGGCCTGTCCTTGCATCATCTCTGTCGATACGAAGATGAAGGAGAAGAGATGCTGAACAGGATTGTTACTGGGGATGAGTCATGGGTGCATCACTACCAGCCCGAATCAAAGCGTGCTTCAATGCAGTGGAAACATCCTTCTTCGCCTTGTGTCCAAAAATTCAAGGTTACGCCATCAGCAGGGAAGGTTATGTTGACGTTGTTCTGGGATTGTCAAGGAGTGCTTTTAACCAATTTCATGAAGAAAGGTGACAATGTGAACTCCGAATCGTACTGTGAAGTTCTATCGATGCTTCATTATGCAATTCGAAAAAAAACGTCCAGGGTTGCTGAATAGAGGAGTGTTGCTTCTTCATGACAATGCCAGACCACATACGGCTCGATTAACTCAGGAGAAAATTAACCAACTAAGGTGGAAGTTCTGGAAAATCCACCTTACAGTCCCGACTTAGCCCATAGCGATTTCCACCTCTTTGGTCCACTGAAAACCCACCTTGGTGGGAGACATTTCGTGAATGACGCCGAAGTTGAATGTGAAGTAAAAACATGGTTTAGAAATTAGAGCCCGCAGTTCTATGCAGCCGGTTTGTGAGGACTGATAAAACGATGGGATAAGTGCATCAATGTTGGTGGAAATTATGTTGAGAAATAAAGGAACAATGTATGGATACAAATAAACTGGTTTCAAGTTGTTATCATGTTTAGTTATTTTTCTACATCCATTTGTGGCTTACTTATTGACTCGCCCTCGTATATATATGAAGCAAATACACATATAGATTGCATGGCATAAGATGAGAAAGTACTAAGAAGCATTGGAATGTAATGCGTTGAGTCCAAGAGGTCGCAAGGTACCATATAACGAAATTAAACGGTTTTCTAGAGCAAATCGACTGCGATCATCAGAGGAACATGAAGGGTGGCTGTGACCTGGACATCGAACGCTCCTGAATGGCCAGTATCATTGAAATGAGTAGCTACAGGGGTCACAGAGCATTGGCGTATATCGCACAAGTGTTGGACGAATCGGTCACTGAACCTCTTGTTGGTCTCACCAATATTGGCCTTGTTGCACCGCTTGCAGGTTATGGCATAGAAAATATTACGGGACTTGCACGTGAAACTGTCTTCAATAACAAACGTGGATTTTGGAAAAGACACAGTGCGGGTCTGTATTACATAAGCACACGTGTTGCAGCGCCGACGGCCACACTGGATGGTGCCAAAATGACTGGATATTAGGCTTGAGGCGACTGTGAACCAACATATCCTTAAGACGTCTGTCCTGTCTGTACGCCACCAACGGATAGTGTTGAAATACTGAACGTGTCTCAGGAACAGACTGAAGAATGGATAGATGACGGAATAAGACTTTCTTCACAAGGGAACTATGCGGGTGGAAAGTTAAGATAAGTTTCACCCTGTCAGAATTGAAAGTTCTATGCTGGTTAGAAAGAGCCTCTTGTCGAGCAATTTGCTGAACGCGCTGCATAGCAGATGCAAGCATAGGGTATAGGCGCTTGCGGAAGAAATGAAGCATCTCGTGAGCTCTATCGAGAAAATCATCGTTACAGAGGCGACGAAGGCGCAAGAGTTGAGAGAATGGTAAAGAGTCACGACATGCCTGGAGATGGGAAGAGGTATAGAGGAGAAAACTATAAGCATCAGTGGGCTTGTAATATACTGATGTAGTGATGGTGGATAGGATGATGGTGATAGTGATGTCAAGAAAGTTGACACAAGAGGTAGAGATGTGAGATATAAATCGAATAGCAGGATTGAAGACATTAATGAAATTAATGAAGCGTGATAGATCGGCTTAAGGCATATCAGTAATGTCAATACAATCATCAATGTATCTATGATACACGGACAGAAGACGTCCATCATAGGAATTTCATACTAGGTGCTCAAGATAACCCATGAATAGACAAGCATAACTGGGTCCCATTTTAGTACCCATGGCGACCCCACTGACCTGCTCAAAGAACTGGTCATTGAAATGACAGGAGTTGAGAGTGAGAACTAGTTCTGCAAGACGAAGGATAGCCGAAGTGGAGACAAATGGGTTAGTTCTCCTGTTGAGAAAGAACTTGAGAGCGTGAAGTCCGTGGGAATGAGGTATAGAGGTGTACAATGAACAGACATCAACGAGGGAGAGTCGGTAAGTTCTGCCAGGTAACAACTCAATGGAAGAAAAAACAGACAAAGTGTGGTTCGTATATTTCAAGAATGAAGGTAGTGTGGTGACTATAGGATTGAAGACACTGTCAAGGAATTCGGAGATATGTTCCGTGGGACAAGAGCAGGCAGAAACGAGAGGCCTACCAGGATTGTTGAGTTTATGAATTTTGAGGAGCGAATATAAAATGCAGGTTTGCCCAATCAGCTATGGATGACACAAAGTGATCATGCGCCGGTAAGAAGGTCTTTAGAGGCAATTAAGTTCTTAATAACTGTACGGACTTTACTATTGTTAGATAGTGTGACATCAGAAGAACTAGTTTTGTAAAACTGGGTGTTAAGTAGTTGGATGCGGCCTTCCTGAAGGTATAGTTCTTGACTCCATGCAACTATTGCCCCGTCTTTGTCAGCGGGTTTGATAATAATGTCATAACGTCGACCGAGGTGTGATAGAGCACGAAACTCGGACGGTGACATGTTAGAATGCCCTAGGCATTTTGGGTGGAGCAGTCCAATGTCGTATAAAGTATTCTTGATGTAGAGATCAAGAGCGTTGGAGACACCAGGTAGGAGAGTAGATATGGTATGGAGAGTAGATATTTTATTATTGCTGTCTGTTCCCAGTATATGTTGCTTTTTAGTCAACATACTCAATCATACCCACCCAGGCCTATTTCTTGTAGACATATGATTAGCTTTTCATGTTGGACTGTCAAAAGCTTTGCTATAATCAATGAAACACAAGTTGATACTTTTTTGTACTTCTATATATTTGTCAGCTAGTAGTCTTATACAAAGTATTGCTTCTCTTGTTCCTTTGTTCTTTCTAATATCAAACTTTTCTTCTCCTACGTCTATGCCTATCTTGTTTTTAATTCTTTCATGTATTATCTTGAGTAGTATTTTTGTTATGTGGCTCATCAGGCTAACTGTTCTATAATATGTGCACTCCTGTGTTTTGGGCTTTTCTGGTAGTGGTATGAATACTGATGTCTTCACGTCTCTTGGTATATATAGCATGCGTTATATATATCATTGCACAAACCTGTCTTATCTCCTTTTTCTTCTCTTCCACTATTTACTTTGTATAGAAGTGTTGGGGGGAAACGCAGTGATCTTGTGTGTGCTTGTTTTAAGGCACTTTGTAAGCTGATATTCATGTTCGTCAGGCGGTTCGTGATGCCGTCGCTCCACATTTTGCGTGGTCTTCCTCTTGCTTTGTACTCATCATCATGTTTATGTGTGGCTCTCTATGGTAGGCGATACCAGGGTATTCTTGTCAGGTGTCCAAACAATGTAATATGTTGTTCTTTTATGAATTGCATGACTAGTTTCACATCCAGTCTTCTTCTGATTTCTTCCTTTCCAATTTTGTCTCTTGTTGTCACACATGCATCTCTCCTAAGACACACCATCTCTGTCGTTATGATTTTCCACTCATTAGCTGCTGTTATTGGCCTTGCTTGACACTGGTAACATAGTAGTGGCCAGAAGATCGTTCTTTTGCAATACCAAAATCTTATAACGAGGTTACCATTTTCACAGTTATATTGTCTAATCCTCAGCCTTTCCTCGTTTCATTGTTTCGATTGCTCTTTCAACCTCTGATTTTAATATTCTTGGACCTTCACTGCACTGTATGCTGAGTTAGCTGCTTCTATGATCATCAAATGAAACCGTTACATATTCTGCCAATCTTGTCAATATTTCTGTTTTATCAAGCAAAAGTTAGTTGTTGTTGTTTTTGATACATCCTCCACCTTTTATAGTATTTTTCTGATTTGTCGTTTGTCTTATTTCTCTGTGCATATCTCTGGTCCTATGTTTTTGATACATCCTCCACCTTTCATTATGTTTTTCTTATTTGTTATTTGTCTTATTTCTCTGTGCAAATCTCTGGTCCTGTGTTTCTCTGCCACTTTTCTGCCGGGAGACACTTTTAGAGTGTATTCCCAATTTTTTTGTTTTCACCAACTGAACGTCTACCCTTCAAGCTCGTCATACATCAACTGTTCCGGGATGCATTTAGCAGGCATCCAATCAATGTGATCGGATCATCTCACTTTATCCCTCTGTTACACAGTGTTGACTCTTGGGAGCTTTGCTTTTATGAGAACTTCTGTATCTGGAATGTTGTCCTGCCAGTTTATTATTAGTAGTATTTAGCACTATGGCCTGGTAAGCATTCAGCTTTGTGGCTACGCTTATCCCCTTTCGCTTCCACACAGTAACAGGCAGCCATCCGAAAGCAGTGCTGGCTTTGGATATTACATTGCTGACCTCAGAGTCTATGTTTGTCGATCTGGATAGGATGCTGACAAAATAGCAATGGTGTCCTTTCCCAAGAGATGATTGTGTTTAATAATGATATATATATAATAGTACTGCTCTCTAGGGGTAGGCTATACCATGAACTCAGTTTTATTGGTGTTAATGGTAAGGCCAAACATATCACAGACCATAGATAACTTGCCATTGTAGGCGTGCATTTCTTCCTCAGAGTTGGCAGCGATGGTGCAGTCATCAGCAAACAACATGTTTGAGATGGTTGATTCGTTTACCTTGGTGGATTAAACCTGGATTTAACCTACGAAGATTGAATAGGTTACCATAAACAAACGTAAACATCTACTAGCATGTTACAAGTTTGTGAAATCATGAAACATGATGTAAGAACATGTACAATTACTAGAAGGAAGAAGAGGTAGATAACAATCTGAACAGATAGACAGTAAGTTAGAATTGTAGTCAAATATTGTGGTAGAAAAAATGTGTCAGACTAGCCCGGGACAACACGACAAGGAAGCATTGTCTCTGTTAGAATCCGTGGTAACCCCCATAGCACATCTGAGGATATAAACATCGAATGTTAGAGCAATGTTGGAGACATGAAAAACGGTGAAGGTATTCAAGGGAAAAAGAAATCATATTTTGATTCTTGGTGTCAGTGAATGGGAAATTCTGAAAAAATATAAATAGTTACTTCAGAAACAATATGCTATTCCGAAATGACCACCACCATGCGGAATGAGGTTACATTATTATGGATAGGGATGCTAACAAGACCTTTATAGAACGGGAACATGTGAGTCCAAAAATAATAAGAGTTAGATTCAACTCCAGGTTTGTTAAAACGACAATGATACAATGTTACGCACCCACAGAGTCAGCGAATAAGAAAGTCAAAGATTTGTTCTACAGTCTCATGCAGGAACAAATCAGGATGTCACAAAGTACAAGATTCTAACTTTAATGGGGGATAGCAATTTACAGTGTCTAAGAAAATATTTACTCAGCAAACATCTCACTAACGTCTGCAAGAGTTTAAACATTTCAAATAAAACTTATATAAGAACAAGTGTCGGAACATCAAAAACATTCACAGTAAACTCAGGAGTTAGACAGGGATGTGTGCTCTCTCCACTTCTGTTTATAACATACATGGACAACATAAGTAGAGAACAGGAATAGAGGAAGAAAATATTATTTCAGAACTTTTATTTGCAGATGACCAAGTATTGATTGCAGAAAACGAATAATCTCCCCAGAACCATTTGAGCTTAGTTAACATCAAGGGTGAGGAGTACAACATGAAAATAAATATAATAAAGACAGAGACACTGGCAATACGTAGACAACCTAGAAACCCTAACAATAAAACTCCAGAACGTAGACATAAAACAAACAATTTAGACTACATACTTAGAAGCAATTTTCGCAGCAAATGGAAGTATAGATAGCAAAATCAGCAATCGTTGCTCAAAAGCTAACCAGGTACTGGGACAGTTAACACCACAGTTGTCACACAAAGAGATACCGCTAACAACTGAAGCAAATCTCATAAGAACGATATTCGGGCCAACACTATGTTACCAGTGTCAAACATGGCCAATAACAGCAGCTAATGAGCGGAAAATCATAACGACAGAATCAGGGTCCTACAAAACCAATGTGCAACGCATACACATTCTTGACAAATATCAAACATATCACAAAGAGTGATTACAATTGGACATAAAGAACGAACGCAAAGAAGACGAAGAGATAACGACAGAGATGAGATTTCTTAGAAGAGCTGCAGGTGTGACAATAAGAGACACAATTAGAAATGAAGAAATCAGAAGAAGACTTGATGCGAAACGAGTCATACAATTCATAAAAGAACAACAGATTAAGTGGTTTGGACACCTGACAAGAATGTCCAGGTATCGCTTACAACAGAGCGCCACACAGAAAAAGTATAATGAGTACAAAGCAAGAGGAAGACCACGCAAAAGATGAAGCGACGACATCACGAACAGCCTTACGAAATTGAATATCAGCTTACAAATTGAGTTAAAACAAGCACACACAAGATCACAACGGCCCCCCCCCACCCCCAATCACTTCTATAAAGAGGTAAATGATGGAAGAGAAGAAGAAGAAGAAGGAGAAGCAGTTTACAAAAAAAAGTGGGATACATTAACACATCAAAAATAATATCATGTAAATGTAGAAGTAGTTAATTCAAACTTAGGATACAGTTGTTCTTATTACTACATGTTTTGTAAGTTTATGAAATTATATCGCAAACAATTGCTTGTAGATTGACAATGCAAACATTAGACAAACTGAAACCAAAAAGTGAACACGATACAAGTAAAATATCAAGCAATATAAAAATGTCAAACTTCAAGAAAAAAATACAAACATACTTGTTGATTGTTGTGTTTGAGCTCTACCTGCATTCCATACATTTCCAACTAGAAATAAGTGGTAACAAAGATATTTACACATTTTAAAAAAAAACTTATAGAATAACTAGAGACAAGATGTGCAGATATTCTAAACTAAACTACACAGCAGAAGAGGACGTGTCTATTAATGAATATAGTACATACAATATTGTACAACATTTATAAGCAACTCAATGATATCTATTTTGTAAACCATATTCTATGTACGCTGATATAGGTGATACATTGTCAATCTAATATAATAACCAACTATCTGGAGCTATCATCATCATCAGGTGCCGTCTCCGCATCGAAGGTTGGCTGCAATGAATCTCCAGCATCCTCTGTCTTTCGCCTTGTGTTGCACTCTGCCAGACTGTAACCTGTCCATTTCTTAAAGTTTCCTCCCATTTATCTCTCGGTCTTCCTCTTGCTCTTCCCCCTCAACTTTCCCTCTAGTAAATGTTTTATCATGGTGTCATGTATTTTTATGTGCCCAAAATACTTTACTTGTCTGAATTTTATTTCTCTTAATAATTGTTTCTTCATGCCTAGTTTTTCTAAAACTTGTTTATTTGTCTGCTTTTCTGTCCATGAAACTCTGCCTATTCTTCTATATATCCACATCTCAAATGCATCAATTTGGTCTTCTAACTGCTTGTTCATTGTCCATGTTTCGAGCCATACATTAATATAGGATATATATAACATTTGATCATTCTCAGTTTTAACCTGTTTGTAATTTGTTTGGATGTCAGTAACTTCCTCATACTATTGAAATTATCCTTGGCCATTCCTATTCTCTTTTTAATTTCGGTTATACATCTGCCATCATATGTTATCATCTGACCAAGATATAAGAAGCTTTTTACTTGATGTAGTAATTATCCATGTATTTTTATATTCATTTTAGGTTTTTCCATTTCCTTGTTGATTACCATAGTTTTTGTTTTCTGTATGTTAATGTTCTGGAACTATGGTTATTTACAAATTATTGCATAGACTGATTTCCATTCAATGGTTTTAACCCGTCCAAGACCTTTTCCACTGTTTCGTATTGTTCAAATGAAGTTAACCTGCTATCACCGGTATTACGATGATATAGTTAGTTCAACAATTCATGAGCACAGCGTTATGCTATTTTCACACAAACTACATTATGAAAACCAGTGGTTTTTGTGTTTTTTTTACAAGTACTCTAAGAATACTTATGACATTACGAATGTATAATCAACAATTTCAAACATAAGACGGTTATTGCATGGAACCATTCTTCTACAGCATTTTTCGGTTATCAACAAAAACAGAATATATGAATATCATCATTTTACTCTACGGACTACGTAGACTATGGTATATGATTTTTTGTGACGTAGGCGTATCCTTAAACATTATTGGTTAACATGCAAAATACGCTAAAGAATAATAATAATAATAATGTTATACTATTTGACTAACTCATTCAGAATCTCATGAAACTAAACGGTTAATAATAGTTAATTAATCAAAATTGCTACCTAAATAGGTGAACTACTCTGTTATTTTTATCATTTTAGATTCCAGTGTGATATCTGCGTTACTTGCCATTGGTGTCTTCATTATATTTGTTTTCACATAGCTTATCTGCAGTCCAACTTTTGATGCTATAGATGACAAGTTGTCTGTTTTTCTTTGCAAATATAGTAGTTTCTACTTAAGGCGGGAGACCCACCCAGAAAAAGTGTTGTCTTTTTAAAAATTCACAGACAAAAAAACTAACAAACATATTGTCATACAATTTGGCCACCTGTTGTAAAAGACATTGTTTTCATTGATAAACAACTATTAGTGTGTGCACTGTAATTTGTTATTTAAAAAAAAAGATAATTTTCCTGAAAATGTATTGTAAACCCCTCCCCCTCCCCCTTTCATAGTGCAGTAGATTTCACAAATATAAGAAGTGCAAAAAATGCCAAACTGATAGCATGAAACTCCACTTTTTGTCTAAACTGTATGTAAGCAGAGATAGTGCTGTTTCGAATTTGAAATTTTTTTTAAATTTGGAAGGGTTACATTGAAAAAATCATATATACAAAACCAATTGAGTTAGACATTTTTTGGAGGTTCACTCTATAACTATGGGTGATATGTACATCATATGCACGTTTGGCATTCTTTTCACTTCTTATATTTGTGAAAAGACACATGATAAAAAGTATTTTCCTACCAACACTTTGTTACCAGTGTCAAACTTGGTCTCTTACATCAACACATCACAGAAAGCTCACCACGTGTGAAATGAAATGCTTGAGGAAGGCAGTGGGAGTCACAAGGAAAGACAGACTACGAAATGAGGATATCAGAAGCAGAGTGGGCATAACTTCATGCACCGAATATATCGAAAGACAACAAATGCAGTGGTTTGGACATTTAATGAAAATAAAATATAACCAGCCACCAATAACAGCATACAATAAAAAGAGATTGGGTATTAGAGCTAAGGGAAGACCAAGATAAAGATGGATAGACAATATCAAGACCACACTACATAAACACGGAGCCAACACAACAAGGGCACCTCATCTAGCACTAGAACTCAACTTAAAGCTCCCATCCCTACGCTTAACGGCAAGAGTGGACATCCAACTATATCTTCCACCTGGGAGTAGACAATAGTGAAATCCACTGCACGATGAATGGGAGGGAGGTGGATTTTACAATATATATTGAAGAAAATTATTAATTTAAAAATAAAAATTACAGTGCATACACTAATAGTTGTATATCAGCAAATACAACGTCTTTCACAACATTTGGCCAAATTGTATGACAATATGTTTATTAGTTTTTTTCTGTGAAGTTTTAAAAGACAACCCTTTTTTGGTTAACAAGACAATATCATCTGCAAAATCCAAATCTTCTAGTTGACTATTTTCTACCCAATCGATGCCAGTTTCGTCCCTGCAACATATTTGCATTACCCAGTCAATGGCCACTCCAAACAATAGCGTAGATAGAATACGTCCTTGCTTTACTCCAGTTTCAACTATAAACCATTCGCTGTGTCCACCATCAGTGCGAACTGCACACTGTGAAACATCATAGAGGCTCTTTATAATGTTTATTATTGTGTCTGGTATTCCATAGCATCTCAGAATATTCCACAGGGAGATTCTGTGTAGATTATCAAAAGCTGTTTTAAAATCGATGAAATTTAGTATAAGGAGTTGTTGCTTCTCAATATATTCCTCCAAAATTAGTCGTAGGGTAATTATTTGGTCTAAGCAGCTCCTCCCAGGTCTAAAACATGCTTGTTCTTCTCTCAGGGCGGTGCCCATTATTCGTATAAACAATGATGACACGTTTATGCAACACTGCATCAGTTATTCTGAGATCAACTTCTGCTATGTGACTACTCCGGTGTGTGTCATAAACAGGGTGGTGCGCTTGAGGTCTTCTCCTGTCCCCCATAGTTTGTTTTGAAGGGTTGTTTCTGTTGGCCAGTTTTCCATTCTCACACTGCTCGGTTCTTTCACGATTTACTGTGGAGACTGCTTTGGTGTTCCACAGGTGCAGGCAGCCGAGTCTTTGATACCCATTCTATGTCGTGCTCTGAAACCGCAGTGTCCCATTCTAAGTCTAAAGACCGTAGTCTCCGCTTTTATGTTAAGAGTTTTTATATTGTCGTACTCTGGGTTTAATTCTCCGTTTGTTTTTCTCATCATTTTCGGATTGTTTCCGTAGAGTCTTTGCTTCTGTAAAGTTTTGTGTTGGCTGGTGTTGCATTAGACTCCATCCGGGGTCAAAGGCGCAGTCAAGGGACATAGTCGCGCTAGGTTTAGGGAGCTGGCACTAATCACGAACCTACCTCCCCTCCCCAATCTCAACGTGGTGACCCTGGTAACAAACATAGGGTTCCTTCTTGATATAATCTGTAGCTACGCCATCTGTGAACACTCGTGTCCATATGCTCGTGGAATAAAATATCTACGTCAGAATTGATTACATGCACCAAGCAAAGAGAGTTGTGGAGAGACATGATCGCCTACGCCGGCAGGCATGGCACTTGATTGATTGATCATTAGAAGTGACCTGGCTCTTAGCTATCTCTGTTTATATTCTTTTGAGGTTATTCCTGGGACTTCTAGGTATATTTGGATCATGTTTGGCAGCGTGCGCATGGATCTGGTGTTATGACTTCCCACATTTATGGGTCAGTTTCTAAAATATATGAATGTTGCACGCGGAATTTTCTTGCCAGATGGTTGGGACTTTCCATTGCAAGTATATTTTTTTGTTTACTCTTGGAATGGCGTGTGTAGAAGATGTTCTATAGTCTCTTTATTTTTATTTTTTTTACTGGGTGAGTGTTTTGTATTTTCTACGGAGTTCTAGGGACGCAATGTCTGCATTTTTAAAACTATTTCTAGGATATGACTGCTTTTCATTGCTCCCAGAGTTATTTTTAGGCAATGTTGATCATGACTGTCTATATTAAAAGTGTTTAGAAATACATATGTTATATCTAATATACACATGTTTTTATTACTATGACAACACGTAATAATAACTCACCAACTGCAAACCGTTTTGTTGCTCTGCAAAAAGGAATATCTTTATTCAAGCAAAGTCTGACATCTGATATTCTAGCGTCATAGTCGCGACGAATAGAGCAAAAAATCATCAAGGACACATCATAGTTTGTAGTTTTTATTAATAATTTCTGTTCCACTTGACGACATTTACAGCTGTCAACTTCCAATAGATCTCCTATAAGGAAATCACATATTTATATTATGTCAAATTATAGCAATATGATGAGCATTTATTACAATGTCTAAACATATGTTCAACAATAAAATGCTCACGTTTGCCACATCGTTATGCAAGCTATAGTTGTGTTATTTGTTTTACAATTTCAGAATGTGATAATGTATTAGTTATACGATCAATGCCAGAACATTATAAACACATACACAATATATATACATAACATGTTTTATCACAATATGAGCTATGTGGAACAGAGTAAGAAACAAGTGAATAATGAACTAATTATTGATATCTAGTTGTTCCCAAATCTACACTCAACCAAAAACAAAAGATATCAGAGAACGATAATAAAACCACAATACAAGTACAGCTCAGTGATGTTATATATATATATATATATATATATATATATATATATATATATATTTATTTATCATAGACAATTCTTTGTAAATAAATGTTTGAATTTCTAGAGCAGAAAATACTGGACAACACATGCTACAGAAGGACATTTGTTTAAATACTATTGTTCAATAACTGAATTTACCTGCTCAAGACAGATCTGTATTTTTGGAAATGTGTTGATGTGAATCAGTGCATTGTATCAGATTGTGCTATATATCCGTGTAACGGGGTAGATGATCGCGGGAGGGGGTTGCTGTTACGTCTAACACAAAACACAACTCAATGATTGTTAACTAATCATCTATATAAATTATGGATGATTCTTGTTTTATTAGCTGTCCCTAATATATAACAATTTCCAGCAATATTTCGATTACTATTAAAATGAAATCACAACAATTTTGTATAAACACAATTACTAGATCTCCCCCACAGTATGCTATCATTGCCAAACCTGGTCGCTGACATCAAATGATAGAAGAAAACTAGTCACGACAGAGAAGAAGTGTCTAACAGAATGCTGGCGGTAACAAGAAAAGACCAGGTGAAAAATGAAGACATCAGTAAAAAGGTGAGTACATCATCAGTACTAAACTTCATCAAGTAACAACAAATTAAATGGTTCATCCACATAAGCAGTTTACCAACAAACAGTGCACCTCAAAGATCGATGTAGTTCCGATACAATGGATTCAAAACAAAAAGCCGGCAAGCAAATGATGGACCTAAGAGATATATATATAGCCGTCCATCGCAAGCGATGATGACAACAATCTCAGACGTGTGCTGTTGCACCTCTCTGGTGTGTGCGGAGGTGACTGTAGAGTCCAATCCTAGAACAGAATCCCCGACCACAGGTGGGGCATACATGATCAAGGTTAGACATGTGCGTGTTGTGTGCTCTGTCTTTTCGCGCTGCTCGTTTTCTCTGTGACTCAACAATACGATGATTCTCAGCTATTCGGGTTCCTCTTTGTTGTTACAGCGCCACATTTGGCGATCTTGCGCAAGGATTCCCAGCACGTATTGTCTATATCGAAGCATTTCAGAGACACTTTAAGAGTGTCTTTAAAGCGTTTTTCTGTCCACCAGCTAAACGTCTGCCCCTTCAAGCTCGCCATACATCAACTGTTTTGGGATGCATTTATCAGGCATCCGAGCAACGTGACCGACCCATCTCACTTGGGCCTTCTGCAACAGGGTGTTGACGCTTGGGATCTTTGCTCTTGTGAGGACTTCGCTGTCTGGAATTTTGTCCTGCCAGTTTATTTTTAGTATTCTGCGTAGACAGCTTGTGTGGAAATGGTTTAATTTTCTTGCGTGTCTGCTATATACTGTCCATGTCTCGCTTGCGTACAGCAGCGTGGTTAGCACTATGGCCTGGTAAACTTTCAGCTTTTCACCTAAGAGATAACAGAGGCGACGAAAGACATTATTTATGAAGCGCACACAAAGACTCGTTCTAGAAGTCTCTTCTTATCCTGACGATGTGAGGTAAATAGGATTGATGAAAAGAAAGAAAGACAATTACTAGAGGGATGTGTGTGTAATATTCACAATTATGTTACTTGTTTTATTCAGATGTTCTGAGACCTCATAAACCGTTGGACTGTTGCTCATGATACATTTTTATCTATTCCAAATAAAGCCATTTAAATGTAGATGCCTCAGCTTTCATGGAGACTATTTGTTATGGATGTAGTTCCATTCCGGTAAGCGTATGTGCACATGGTTGCCCATCTCATTAGTTGACCAGAGTCTCTGATATGAGGTGTGTTCTTGTCTCAAACATTCCATATGGCTAAAGGTATTTACATCTTTGCCTTGTCCTTGTAGTTTTCTCATAAAGTTTGCCAGATGTCACTGAATTTGTAACTTTACTTTTCCAAATGACATGCCCAAATAATCTTGACTAACTATTTCTCATTTAATTAATCAATATGTTGTTTACCTTTCATACTTGAAGGACTGTTCTATTTATTTCTCTGTCCGTCCATGTTACTATTTGCATTTTCTTTAGAAGCTATATCTCATTAGATGCTACATATAATTTAGAAAAGTTACAACCTTGTCTTACTTTTCTTTGCATATCGAACCATTCTGATGTTTTTGCTAGATACTTTTACTGATGTTTGTTGTTCATGATATATTGTTTATGTTTGATGGATTAAATATAATATAAACTTCAGGTCACTGAAGTTGTTCCAGAAATGTTGATATTGTACATTCAAAAGCTATCTTGCAATCTATACAACATGTATGTGGATCCACACTGCATTCTCTTCATTTCTTAAAGATATTTCTTACGTTAAAAATGTGATCACTGGTGGCTCGGCCATGTATAAAACGTGTCCTAATTTTGCAAATTTAATATGTTAATATCGTTCCTACTCTCTTCATGAAAATCGGAAAAAAAATATTGTGTCGCTAGCATATATATTTGAAGTAACAGCACGATAGCTATTGTACAACTTTAAATTGGAATTCATTGTGATGAGATGTATATTGAATGTGTCCATGTTCTAGGTTAGAATACATTATTTCATATCTTAACGTGTATTGCTTAGTCAATGTTAACATCGGCCTTCCTTCTAATCTACAACGAAGTATGTCTACTTATATTCTGTGTAATAATAACAATAATATTCTGTGATACACATATCACTAATCAAATAATAACAAAGTATACTTTTATTATGACAAATACTCGCTTACTATAAAACTTTTTTCTAATCCGGTCATCTCCTTCTCTGATTATTTCCAGACGATCATTGTGCAAAATTGCCCAATCTATTACTGTTTCTCCTGTCCATGCAATGCCTTTACATTCTGTAACAAGTTCCTCCCCTGCAAAAATCTCTGGGCGTGTATCATAAGGATCATTTCTCAGAGGTCCAGCAGTAATAGTCATATTGTGTACCAGAACTAAGAAGAATTAAAAATACTGTAATTAAATAGTTGATATTTTAGCAACACAAACAAGTATGTCTTCATATTGAAATCATATCTGAAGTGAGCAATGTGAATAGGAAAGAGAACAAGGAAAAGTATGTAGACAAGGATTACTGTTACTGGTTAATGAAGGACATCTTCGCACTCTGGGTAGATCAGTACTAATAGACTCCGGAAGCAGATGACAAAGGGTATGCTTGATGATGACTCATGTAGTTCACCGGTTAATAGGCTAGACACTCATCATTCTGCTCTCCAGACACCCAGTTCTGTTCACACAACGCCCGACTTCAAATTCCCCAAGTCGCTGTATAAATTGAAACATCAATGTTTATGAACGCTTTAAACCAGCGATTATCCAACAGTATATATTATTAAATTATCCACCGTCAACATCCAGACAAGTGTTACTGCTGATGCAGTTATGTCTGCAAAAGTTTTGTAGCGACCGGTCACACGCCCAAGACGGTAGATTCACTTAATCCCCACAGAGCATGAGACTTGTTAAGACAACTACTTTTACCACAATCTGCTGTTTTGAAACGTCCGAACAACGGACGGAGAGATGGACAAACTATTGAACAGAGTAAAAGAAAACATGGTGGGTCATCATAGAACAGCAGTAGCTGCCTGAAAATTAATCCACATTATACAAGTAATTGTCTTGTATGATCAAATCATGTAGGCAACAACCACACTATACAGGCCACTCCAATCTACAATCACAGATATTACAATCTAGCAATATACATGCATTGCATTAAATTAAAATCTTCTTTGAGGTCAAACTCAATGGCGGCGTTCAGAATGTCAGCTCTATCCATTCGCTGATCCCCTGATATGGTGTCAAAGTGAGCCACCATGTCTGATCTCTCATTGCCAACGACACGCATGTGACGTTGATACGGAGATAAGTTTAAATGTCTGCTTAACAATCCATAATCCACCTTCTTCTTTTTCTTGGCGTTCGTTCTTTACGACCAATTGTAATCACTCTTTGTGATATGTTTGATCTTTGCCAAGAACGTGTATACGTTGCACATTGGTTTGGTAGGCCCTAAACGCATAGACTTCTACACGTTTAGGACACATGCATCCGATTTCAGCCAAACCTCCTTAGTCGCCTCTTACGACATGCGTGGCAGGTAACAGTGGTTCTATTCTTTACACCCCAAATTTGGGCCCCGGTAACCACTCGGGCGATCCACCTTCTGAACATACTCAATGAATCACTCAGAGTGTACACAAGAGTGTAGTTTTGTGACACTAGCCAGAGTAGTGCCTTAATCACCGCCGGTACTTCCATTGTCGTGCTACTTGTTTGCATACTAAATGCACCACTGGCTTTCGTGACCATTCTGTCGTATGAACTTGCAGGAACGACCCATGCCGACTTGTCATGGCGAACTACTGATCCATCCGTGTAAATCACAATGTCATTAGAATGTCATCAGCAAATCATGCCGACTTGTCATGGCGAACTACTGATCCATCCATGTAAATCACAATGTCATTAGAATGTCATCAGCAAATCATGCCGATTTGTCATGGCGAACTACTGATCCATCCATGTAAATCACAATGTCATTAGAATGTCATCAGCAAATCATGCCGACTTGTCATGGCGAACTACTGATCCATCCATGTAAATCACAATGTCATTAGAATGTCATCAGCAAATTGAAAGCGTTCTACCTCTTTCATTAAGTTGTTGCATTGTGTTCAAAACTGGGGAATAGTTTCAGTCTAGCTTTCCGTCAGAAATGTAAGAGTTTAAGTCTAGCTTTCCGTCAGAAATGTCAGAGTTTAAGTCTAGCTTTCCGTCAGAAATGTAATTAAGCATTTTCAAGACAGAGAAAGAAGTTCTCAAGATGACAACAAATAAAAATGTTATATATTTTTTTGAAAAACTAGTGATGCTGCCATTTTCTTTATCCGTTATAAGCATACTGAAATATCAAATGCATGAGACCTGTCATCAAATGTAAATTTGGTGCGTTTATTGTAACATCTTAAAATTTCGTTTCAGACTCGCTGAAATATGCCGTCAACATCAAAGTAAACCGTTATATTGCAAAATGTAGGTTTCCTAGAGCAATTTCTTTCTTCTGACATTTACGTGGGTATAATTATAAGATTGTTTGTAAAGTTTCGCTACCGTGGCATTGACGGTTTTAGCAATTCACAATGAATTGTGGACACGAATTGTTAAATTGTGGTATGAATTGTTGAACTGTGGGCATTAATTGTTGAACTGTGGACATGAATTGATTAATTGTGAACATGAATTGTTGGGTTGTGGGCATGATATGTTGAACTGTGGACATGAATTGTTGAACTGTGAACATGAACATGAATGGCCTCCCCATGAGGACATTACCTTGTAGTGGTGCGGAGGCTTGCGTGCTCCAATGATACAGTGAGCTAGGACGGCGGGAACTTATGTTCCCGGAAGGGTTACCAAAGCCGGAAAGGTCACTGAAGAGGGGACAGACGAAGCATGGTCTCCTGGTCCTCCAGGTTGGGGGTTGAGCTTGAGACTAACGATCCCATCCTTTAAAAAAAAATTAAAGTTACGGAAACAACAAAAAACATACAACCTATCTACGGGCATGAAAGGCTACCAGAGTCATAGACTCACATGACTGGAAGTGGTGAAAGCCGAAAGGAAGCTACTTTCATGAGGACGGAAGTCCTGAATGCCAAAACCAAGACCAGAATTGGATTCTGGAATGTAAGAACAATGTACGAAACTGGAAAACTATCACAAATAACAGCAGAAATGAGAAGATATAATCTACATATCCTAGGGGTTAGCGAGAGCAGATGGACAGGAAATGGAAGAAGTACCACTGCAACAGGTGAAACAGTCCTTTTTCTGGACGAGACGATGACCTACACCATGAAGGAGTAGCAGTAATCCTAAGAAAAGGCGTGGAAAAGTGTCTGTTAGAATGGAAACCTATCAGCAGCCGCTTGATTAAGATCAGACTAAAGGGGAAGCATACACACATCACAATCCTACAATGCTATGCGCCAACTAATGATAGCGAGGATACAAAGAAAGACTCGTACTATGAAAGTCTACAAGCAGAATTAGACAAGTCACCATCCCATGATGTTATCATTGTTATGGGAGACCTTAATGCGAAGGTCGGACAAGACAACGCGCATAGTTATAGAACTATGGGAAAATATGGATGTGGTACGATGAACGATAATGGGGAACGTTTAGTAAACTACTGCAGCATGAACAATCTCGTTATAGGAGGAACCCTATTTCAACATTTATATATTCACAAATTAACATGGTATTCCCCTAATGGCAGAGATAAAAAACCAAATAGACCATATAATGATCAATGGACCTTGGAGACGCTCGCTGCTAGATGTTGTTGAACTGTAAGCATGGTTTGTTGAACTGGGGGCATGATTTGTTGAATTGTTGGCATACATTGTTGAACTGTGGGCATATAATGTTGAACTGTGGACATGAATAGTTAAATTGTGGGCATAAATTGTTGAACTGTGAACATGAATTGTTAAATTGTGGGCATGCATTGTTGAACTGTGAGCATGGTTTGTTGAACTGGGGGCATAATTTGTTGAATTGTTGGCATAACTTGTTGAACTGTAGGCATAAATTATTGAACTGTAAACATAAATTGTTAAATTGTGGGCATGAATTGTTGAACTGTGAGCATGGTTTGTTGAAGTGTGGGCATGAAGTGTTGAGCTGGGGGCATGAATTGGTGAACTGTGCGAATAAATTGTTGAACTGTGGGCATGAAATATGTAAATGACTATAGATTATTTGTATACATGAATTTGTTATTTAAAAAAAAAATATAGTCGAAACACATGAGCACATAATTCTAAATGGCGATAGGCTAGTGACGCTACAGTGTGTGTGATGATAATTACAGTTTCGTGTATGCATGCCAATTATTTATTTTTAAAATAATGAATTGTCTTGAAAATATATTTAACCCTCATCGGCGAATATATTTCACAAACATAAGAAGTACAAAGAATGACAAACCAGCATATATTACACACATCACACATAGCTATATCGTGCACATCCCAAAAACTGGTTTTTTAGATATGGCTCTTGCAATATTGCACATCCAATTTTTTAAAAAAATTTCGAATTTGAATAGGAATATCTCTGCTGATATACAGATTAGACAAAAGTGGAGGTTCATGCTATAGTTATGGGTGATATGTACAGCATATGCTAGTTTCGGATACCTTGCACATCTTATGTTTGTGAAATATACTCCCCGATGAAGGATAGGGGCGGGGGAGTTTAACTACATTTTTCAAGAAAATTAAGGTGCTTAGATCTCTAGACAATTTTAGTTTTAATCAAAAACATGGATTTTTCAAAGTGTTTAGTTCTATAAAGTACAACATTCGTACTCTCCATTAGACATAAAATCATGTTGTTTTGTTTGCGTATTTGCATTACAACATTAATAAGAAACGCACAATTCCCTTTTTTTTTTATTTCAAGTTTAAAATTGAGTTTTCCCAAAATCATTTTTTTTCATTTTTTGTGTCGGAAATCCTTGAGTTGTATCTAATACTAAATCTAGATACACGAAATTTGAGGTGTATATCCAGTATATCATTGTGTAGCTAATGATACATTTCAAGTTATATATTTTCGAATATTTGATTTAATAATTAATTTTTAATGGAAAATGATGACACATTTTGTGTGGTATTTTTGCCAAGCATAACAAGTTTAAAATAAAAATAGCATATTTCTTGAGACTTTACAGAAAATAAATAATTTAATATGCTGTAAATATACTTACAGTTTATGAATCATCCATTTATTTCTCAATATATTTTTTTGTTTTGTAAATTTTAGGATTCTAAGAACATGCAATTTTTAAAAGATAACCGCTGTTGTCATGGCAACCATGCACTGTTTTTTTTATACATAGCTTAACATGCCACTATAAAATAATTGCTCTAACTTAATTAATATAAAACAATATTTTTTTTCGATTAACACCTTAATTATTTTTAAAATAAATAATCAGAATGCACACACTAAACGTTGGTTATCATCAAAAGCAATTTCTTTGGCAACATATGGCCACTTGTTATGACAATATGTTTGTTAGTTTTTTTCTGTGAATTTTTAAAAAGACAACCTCGTTTTGGTGAGTCTTCCGCCTTAACCATTATTACTTGAATCATGTACACTATCCTCCATAGCGAATTTATAATATCACCCATATCATGGTATATTGCTAGCCCGCTTTGTACATCAGCTATACATGTAAGCTAATAGGCGCGTTCATTCCCCCTTACACCTGCATGCCCAAGGCACACAAATAAAACTGATTTGTGTCAGCTTAGACCATCCCAGTGAGTCCAGCCATTGTTTCCGAGCCCATCCTGTTTCAATCTTCCTGAACATACTCATTGAGTCACTGAGAAAACATTCATGAATAGAAGACGGTGATTCCATCCTGAATATCCCTTTAATTATTGCCGTGATTTCCATAGTGAGACTGCTAGCAATTATGGCAAAATCACCACTGTCTTCGTTCACAACATCCCCGTCGAACTGAGCATTGAAGGCACACGAACTCCGAACATGGTAAATCAACAAACCATCCGTATACATGATTACATCATTCTCAGATTAGTTGACAGAAACTATAATACATATCTAAACTAATTCTTTATAGACTCACGCCGTCACATTTACAATGAAATATCGCTCCTTTAGTTAGACCCAATTCATTCTTCGCGCATTGAATGCTGGGTAATAAAAAAGTTCATAATAGCATCCATTTTGAATGTATTGTGAATCGGTGAAACTGTGTTAAAGAAATCAGGTTAGTATTCTTGTATGTCACGTTTTTTCCGAAAATCTGAACTTTTTTATAAACTTTAAAGTATTTCACATTGCCTGAATATTTTATAAACATTTCATAAGGGAAAGCTACATATAACGAGACATTTACGAAGGGTCTCCGCAATTATTTTGTACACCGCTACTTTTTGTGCAGGTATAGCTATTAACAGTGAGAGATAGAACACACCAACAACCCGTATCAAATATTATAAGGAAACGAAGGTGGAAATTATTAGGTCATGTTCTTAGATCAGACGAAAAGAGACTAAATCGACAAGTCCGTATGTGGTCACCAGTTGGGAAAAGAAAACGTGGAAGACCAAAGACCACTCTTCGAAGAACCATCCAACAAGAAAGTAAACTATTGGGATGTAAAACCATACAAGATCTCCAACTGCTAGCAAAGAACCGTATCACATGGAGATCTAAAACCTCTGCTCTATGTGCCGCCTTTGGCTCGAAAGGAATAAACTAACTAAACTAACTAACTAATAGCTATTAAACAGCAAATTTTCATACGATCAATACGAATAATGTCACTGAATCATACATTTTCAAAATGGTAAATGATTCCTCTCTCTTGTGTACAAGTTTTATTGTCAGGTGTTATCTTGATGCTACAAACTTGTGATCGCTAGAACGACGACCTTGTTTTGTTTCGATGTTACTTTCACCGAATACTATGTGACGTCACGTTCTCTCTGACACTTTTAAAAATAGTTTTCTTATTTACAGAGCGATAAGCGGTAATTCTAAGAATAATTTCCAAACTCTGTTATGTTGTATTTCGTGGGTGGTTGATATTTGTTTCAAATATCAAATTTAGAATGATAAATTCCTAGCTGAATGTGACTATATAGAATCATCCCATTGACAACAGAAGACATTATGTTTTGGAGATCTAATTAGGAACTGTAACATTATGCTACTGTAAGTTATGAGTAAAAAATAATAGAACATAATATTAGGATTTGAAATACATTGCTCTTAACTAAATTATGTTTATGAAGTCAAGTTATGTGACTTTAATTACATCCCATATCAACAGAAAAATTATATATATAATATATAGTAACAGCAAATAATTTGTATTACTGCTTGCATGCTCCAATTTTAGAAAAAGCAGCTGACAGTATAGACAGAGATATCATGGAAAACATAGAAAAGGAATACACTAGTTCAAACACCATACAATATTTAAAACAATATGGTAATAATTAGCATCAGGCAGATATGTTCAAATTGGAAATGAACAAGTTACATGCAGATTTATTAGTTTGTGAAAGTCAGGAGGAGAAAATAAAGAGCAATACTAAGATTAAAAAAGCACAAGCAAGCATATCAGAACTTGAGTTTGTAACACTGTGTGATAGGTCTGGTCCAGTATGTTCACATTTAGATAAAGTATTAGACAAACACAAAATCAAACCACATGCATATCATAGTAGAGCTTTTGTTAGTAACCACTGTCATTAATACTTAACATGTAAAGTATATAAAGATCTCACAGAAGATGTCATAACACACACACAATTGTACACACAGAATCAGGATATAATAAATATTGCATCGATTACAGAGACATTTTTAATTCATTAAATACAGCATTTGAACAAATTCACAATTACATCTCACACAGTAGACCAATCCATGCTGACACAGTTCCAGAAATACAATTAGCAATACAAGATTACATGACAATATACAGACTGTATTTTCCAGATAAAATAATTCCAAAACAACACATACTAGAACATCACTGTGTAAACTGGATCAGAATTAATGGTTTTGGATTGGGCTTTATCTGAGAACAAGGAGAAGTTATACATTCAATGGTAGCTAGTATAGAGAAAAGAACTTGGGGTATAAGAAATAAAACTAAGGAATTAAAATTTATCATAATTACACAGCTGAAACAAACTTATCCAACTGTAAATATACACGTTCACTGTGAAAAACATAAGTTTAAATAACAGCAGACCTGTGGGCTTTACAATTTTATTTTTCCCTGCTGTATTGTGTGTTGTCTAGTTGTCTTTATAACAATTTAAAACAGTTATATACATATGTGTAATGTGTGTTTGTGAGAATGTCTTAGGTAATTATTCTACGTGTCAGTAAGTATGTATGAGCAAATGTGCATGAGTAAATTATGAAGTAAAATTGTAGGCTACTAAATCATGACTAATATGGGCTAGTAAAATTGTATAATTATATTACAAATGTGTATTGTAAATGTTTGGAGATATGTATTTTTGTTTGAACTACCATTAGCAGTATATTTAGAAATGAAAGTATTATTGTGAAAGTATAAATTAATTATGTTAAACATTACATATTTCATAAAGAAATAAACTAGATCCTTATGTATTTATGAAAATAGATGTGTAAATTTATGTTATTGTGATTTAAATATATATAACTTTTTAGTATGTTGATATATGTTAAATATATATGCAATTTAATAGTAATTTTATAAATACCTCTTTGTCTTTGACAGTTTTAAGCTATTATAAATGACCAGACATGAACTACACCATGAACTACAATTATTGTCAACAATCAGATAAACACAAATATTTTTTAGTATCGTTAATGTGTTACCTTGTCAAAAAACTAAACGTTGTATATTTTTGTAGCGTGATATTTCTACTGCAATGAAGATTAACAACATACCCCATCAGTGCAATTTGCTCATACTCAGGTAGTTAGTTAGAATGTGACTAGTTCATACAGATATAACTTCATAATTATATTATATAACACAGTGATACTGCACAAAATTCGAGAGCTACATATGAAAATTGATTATATTTTAACGTAATAGTATACAGTGTGTTTTTACATTAACAACAGACGGAATTTAAAGCGATATAGAAACCGACCAAAAATTCTCCCTTTCGTACCTTGCCCAGGAATGTAAACAAAGGGTATCTAAGCGCAACAAAGGGACATTACTAACTGAGCCCTACTGATACGTTGTGAGACTACTTAGACATTTAGTTGTTTAGAACATGAATACTTGTTAGCAATAAAGGAAGGAATGGAATTTCCATTACATTTAATACACATCATAAAAGAACTGACGTATATGAGCGGTCGATGATACCTCATATTGGTTTGACATAAACTGGGAAGTCAGACAAGGTTGCAGTCTGTCATCGTGACTATTTATCATTAATCCTGAATAAAGGTGCGTGCGTGTACATGTATGTGTGCGTGTGCACACATGTTTGTTTTTGAATCTGATTTAAGAATGTTTTATGACACAGCGGAACAGAACAATACTTCCGTTTGGAAGAGAAATATATCCACTTGGATATGCTGACGATATTTAACTGTCAGCAACAGAGGACAATGTAGCGGACCAAAATTACATTCTCTACGCATTGAGAGTCTTTAAGAATAATGGAGTGTCAGTTTTGTGAATCACTGGCTCTAACCAGATCAAGAGATATTGGTACAGTCTGAAAAGAACGACATTCAACATGCAAAAGAGTGATTATGCAAAAATTAATACCAAACGTTATTTGCGTTCTTAAATGATCAATATATAGACAGTGTACAAGTATTAGCGACCTCTGGAAAAAAACGAATTAGCAAACATAGAATTCGAACCACTTAGCAATATTTCTTACGTCACCCATTGCCTAGCCTAGCTATACGAGCGTTTTAAGAGCTCAACCACCGAGCTATTCCATAAACGCGTGTTAGCTTTATTTAGAATATATGTATATATCCCACTATATTTCAGAACAATGAGCAGTCTTATAATATTACAGACTCTCAAGTTGTTAACAATAAGTTATGCACGGAACCATACCAATCTGAGGTGATCAGACCGGATCAGATCAGATCTGGAGAAATCCGTGGGAAGGCTACGGTGATACTTAAAAATTGACAATTTAGGATAAAGAAACGTATTTATAGTATCACATTAGCAAGCAAATGAAAATTTTGTGAATTTGAATTAATAAAAAACACCTTTGTTCTGGGTGGGTCTCTGCCTTAATCTACAACACTAACCAGTCTGCTCGAATTCCAAGTCAAGTGAGGTGTAGCTAGACAAGAACAACTTTGCTAGTAGCCAAAAAATAATAGTAAACCAACAAAGAACCGGAGTCGTTAGTCGTCACACATTGAGAGACATAATGAGGGGGGATCGGAACAATTATGAACTATTGGTTCGACATACAGTGATGATGATCCGATGACTAACCTAAAACTAAAAAAATGTTATCCTTCCAGATTTGTCTATGATTGTCCATGCGATCACATGTACCTCTATTACGTCTAGGTCAAGCTTGTTTTATGTTGCTTCGCTTCTAAGTTCATAGTCTTCCCATTATTATTTCAGTAAGATTTCCTTGCCTTACTAATCAAGTTCACTGTTTATAGTTTGTAGGCTACATCATTTGCTGTCTTCCATTTAGGTATCGGCATAAATATCGAAAACTGAAAAAAGTACTTTCTATTGTCAAAACGAAAGCTAGTCAACAGACAATTTTGAATCTTCGTAGCAAATCACAGACTGACTTCCCTTGAGAACACGGTGCCTATGTAGTTTTGTTTGCAACAGAATAATTATATTTTCGCAGTTTTAAGCTTGATCATTTTTATGTTCTGAAGGTATTCACATAGAAACCTAATGTAAGCATTGGTTGCTATGCAAGTCTCTCAAGAGGGTGTGTATAGAGAAACACTGATTCGTGTCATTGCAGAGTATATATAAGCTTCTTTTAATTATTTGATATATTGGGATATGTTATATTGTGGTATAACAACAATTTGTTTACATGCCATGCATTTTTCTACAAGACTATAGAAATCCAATTATCAAAATGATATTTCAGAATGATAGAATAGACATATACAATAACAATAGATAATACAAACATTAAAATAATAATATCCTTAGTTGCTACAATTCTTCATACTCTAAGAAATATATCAATTAATGAAATTCATAGAACTTATCACAATAACATAAATGTTCAGGATCAACAGTGCAGGTCACTGTCTAACCCACACATTATATTGCTTTGAGTATGCTAATATATTTCAATGACATCAGAAAACATGTGTTTATGTTTGTTAGGTACACTACCATACTCTACTCAAACTTGCACTCACATGTTCCACATGTTTTCATGATACTCAGATATTCTGATACATACAGTGCAGTCATTATGTCTTACTTACATACATATATAGAAGACTTTCACTTCAACATTACAAATTATAGTAATACCTGCTGGTACAAACTGGTTCTTTCTAACACACATGCAAACTAGTAATCTACCTAGTAAATTTATCATTACAATTACCTGGTACGAAAATGTCCAAAACATTTGTTTCATTTTCAATAATGCTACTTCCATCTGCTGTATAAAAAATGGTGCATGTATATATGTTTTCATCGGAATACTTAAATGGGTTTATGCGCAGATTGATGCCGGGAGAACCAGGCCAGAATGTTATTCTCCTCATAAATTCTAGAGTAACATTGATTTTCCAATTCAGGGCATTCCAAGCGTTTGTAAATGGAACACTTCTGAAGTTCAGTGCTAGTAACATGTTTGGGGATTTAAACTCAACCTGTGTTACTGCAATATATCTGTCCATAGAAGGATAACACGACATTTCTGCTTCTTTTCCAACATCCATTTCGGGATGGTCTATAATTGATTGTACATTACTAGTTCCGGCTGTAAAGAAATGAAATTATATCAGACATCAATAAATATATTCATCTTAACAATAACTAATAACACATATTCTACATTTGATTGCTACTTGAGTACAGACTTCCATAAGTAGGGATCCAATGAAGGAAAATATCAGCTATAGACTTATTTGAATAGTATACAGTTTTTCATGAAACGAAAAATTCCTGCAAGTGGAAACGCTTTTTAAGCGCAGAAGCACTTCATAGTTCTCCTAGAAGATGCCATAAACTCTCCTATAGATTTTCCAGAATAGATAAAACTATGCCAATCTATGTTATAAAATGCCAGCTGCAAACTCGACTTTGTGTTTGGAATGGGTATCTACATGGTTCTATCCCATATGCTGTTACAAATTGGTAAGATTGAGTGCTATAAGCAATGATATTGTCATCTCCATAGAGGGTCAAGAGTTTGGGCTGAATGCCGACGTCAACGATTCGGCCGTACGACCGGCTCCACCCCCAATCCGAGAAGATATTCCTGTCCACCATGAAGAAGGAATTGTTCTAATACAATAGGCGTCAGACCCCTGGATCATACTCGATCGCCCAGAAGGTGGTATCAGACCAGCTTCAGGATGACAAAACTGTTCTAGTTATGAGCGTGGTCGCCGAAGGGCTACTTGTTCTTTGGTTTTCTTCACAAGGTTGATGCAAAGATATAGTCGTTTACCGTTAGGTAGACCATTCTAACAACAACAACCACTAGAGCCCATACATTTTCAGCGAGTCAAGCTACCGCCTTCTGGACTGTGAAGATTAACAATCACACAATAGAACCGATGATCCCAGGGATAGCGGCTCCTAGTTTTCTGCGCGTATACCGAGGATGCGACCGAGGTCTTCTAGGCGCTTCTTCACCAAATTCTTTTCACCATCCTTATCATATGGAGTAGATATGGAAGGCGGAGGTGGAGTAGGCGAAGTTGGAGGTGGATGTGAAGGTGGATATAGAGTAGGTGATCTACCGCCTCTTCCTGTAATGGCCAGAACCAGAATGATAATAATAAACCCTAGCGCAGTTATGAAAGAGGCTATGGTGTTGCATTGCTAGCGAAAGAGAGTGCGAATTCGCATGCCGAGAGGTGTGTTTGTTGTTTGTTTGTTTAGTAGGGGATTAAAGCCTCTTTAAGCCGAGGCACGCCCTTTCAACCTAAGGCGAACCTTTTATTGGTTATGTCAGAGCGTGTATGCCAACAAACATGAAAAATAAGAATTAACTCCTTTCGGAGAATCCAAGATATATAAGTATAAAGTGAGTATAAAGTGTGTCTTCATTAAGAACCCATTTATAGTTTCACGAATTCAGCTAATTTGTACGCTCAATTCATCACGATATTCCCATGCAAGCTCCTGATTATTCTTCCTCGCTTGCTAAGTTCGCCTAGCTTCCCCTCCTGATAGTCTCTGGTTTCTTAATTTGGTTACTGACAGCATTTTCCGCCGTCGTACAGAGATCTCGTTATCAATATCTGATAATGCGACTAGATGGATATCGAGTTGACCTCGTTAACTCTGCAGGACTTGGCGAACACTGTAAGTTCTCTAATCTTCAGTTTGGGTCATAGGTTGATAAAGCCGTTTGGACACCTTCCTGTGCCATATCTCAGTAAAAAACAATGACACAAACAGCAACGTTTCGACCAAATGGCCTTTATCAATCAAACAAATAACAGGAGTTAATAATTGTGAAACACGTAATAACAAAGTACTATAGTTTTACAAATTACAAAAAAAACTCATGTTGTTCATTTGCTTGATAAAGACCTTTTGGTCGAAAAGTTGCTATATATTGTCATTGTTTTACTGCAGTCTCCATATATATTGTTATTGTGTCATATGCTCCATTGATATAGCGCTTTCTGTCTGAGTTATGCTGTTTTCTAGCGCCGTGATAGCCTACGTTGCAGATTGTGGAGCGTCCTCAATGTCCCCATTGATTACAACAGCACTATCCTGTGCCAGTTCATCAGACAATGTTTGAAGACGTGCCTGTGCCGCAGATAGTGAGCAACCTAATTGCCCAGATTGAAAGTCGAACGTATCAAGCGTGCCGCGGCTGGGCGTTGATAGCGCGAGAGCCTGATCCACAAACCAATATGAGCTTGATATTATGATATCGTTTTAGCCTGAGCTCGTTGCCTTCATCAATCTCAACAGAATCATAATGGATGTTACCCGGTATTTCCTCAGTTCACTCTTCCAGATCGGCATAATACATATCTGACATCTTACAAAGGGCACTGCCCTGTTGCAGCCTCTCTAACCCTCTTCCAGGCCTTTCCATATGCCCCAGAAGGGGCGTAGGCAACGGCCACTGGAGTCCACTACCGGAGGCTGATCGACAACAAAAGGTTCGGGGAAGCTTGTCTCCGCCTTGTCTACGTCCTCATCCGGAAGCCGCTGGTTTTCTCTACTCTGAATTTAAAATCATTCTGACAGAATTCAGCCATTGTATATATACTAGACTCACAACGTGCGATGTTTAGTTAAGCATCTTTTCATCATACGGGCGCAAGCTAAACCCACACCGTCGCGTCAGAGAACCCCTTGGGGTCAAGGATTAGCAACATAGCGTGGTTATCACCAACAATCCCAGCACCGTTGACCAGAATCAGCAGCTGTTGGTACGATTCCCTAACCTGGACCCTCTAGACGTTATCGTGCCTGGAACGGTTCGTTAGCGTTCATGATCAGCCTCACATCGAAGGATCCGAACTGCACTGTGGCTCAAAACCTGGGCCGAGCCATTGTACGGAAAACAGTCAGTTGGCTCAAAGGCAATGAAGTTCTCTAATTGACGACTCTGACGTGTTGGGCTGTAATTCCGACGCGTGAATGACATCGAACCAGAGAATGATTGCTTTTTTATCAAATAGTCGACACGAACACTAAGCAAAATATAAACAGGCTACGAGTTGGCGCCGGGAATGATGATTAGACCATCCCAAAACACAATAACGTGGCGGATGCCTATGGGAATCGGTTATTTGTTTTCCGATTCAGAAGCACTTGAGCTTTCAGATCTTCGGCTCGGTGCCATGGACATCGTAACCCTTCGGTTCGGTGACACGAATACCATAAATCTGGAGAACCTCTGGTTACTCCACAGTAAATTAAGCGCATGACCAAAGATCGCCGAAGAAGAACAAACACTGTTGGTTTGTAGAGAATGAAGATGGAGGAAAACCACAATCTGGGGAAGAATGACACGAGTGGGTCAGTAGGTATTGTCGATGCCCACGACTAAGAACCACAAAAGTAGCAGCGTTTTTTAAATCGGCAGAGAATCTTAAAAACTGCCGCATCCACCAGATCTTGAGACACAGTTAGAAAAACTTGTGACAGCAAAATCAAATATTCACGACAAGCCTATTACAGTGATCGTCTCACCAGCAGCTGTTCTTCGAAACTTGAATACATGGTGGGATATCGGAGCTGTTGTAAGCGTGGTGGTTGGTTTTAAATTGATAAACTCACAAGAAACCTCTCCAGAAGAAGCCTCTTCGAGTCGTCGTGTAGAGAGACGTCAACGTTTTAAAGACTGGGATCCGTTTTACTTGGAATAGTGTATTCAGTTGATGGAAAGGCTATTATGAATGCTCTCTACCACGAAGGTGTGGTCAACACGCTTTCTATATTCACCATTAATTTTACAGAAATGGTTTTCAATGGGGCGAGCTTACCCAAGCTTGATGCGGGTATGCACGATTCAGGAATGTTGGTTTTAGACCTTACCGCTGCCCTTGGAGTCAGGAATATGCTGATCAGGCAGAAAATCATCCCTGCAGATATTATGTAGACACGGTAACTATAACGCCGATGATAGATGGCGCGATTTTGAACACCCTGGTGTTGAGTGATACTAATTATCTATTTTCAACACTATAACATGCGGATGTACAGGCAGAACAAATGCGTCATGATCTGATGGTAGAGCAGTTGCAGGCAGCGCAAGCTGCATGGGCTAAAAATAGGACGGCACGGCTCCACTGGTTAAACGAACAACTCCAGTGCGAAGGGATCCCCGATGACACTTTCCAGGACGTTGATCAGGCTATGCAGATATATCATATGGTCACTGGAGGCATACAGGTAGATCCACTCGAACCCAAACCAGTCCTAATTGACTTGTACGTGTCCTCTGATACCCAGAAGGATCGTCGCGAGATTACTTTCATTGTTCTTGGTGTGGCTGTGACGGGGTTTGTTGTGTATAAAATGTGTTAGACACACATACCCTAAGCGATACAAGTCATGAAGATATTAAACCCAGAGTAGATACGTATGAAAGAAGCCGAAAGGTTGGGATCTGATGTGACTAACTCGTGGAGTGTGCACGTGACCAAATACAACAAGATTGGGCGCAAGAGAAAGACAAGTCCTGAAGTACATAATCCACGCAATCCGATAGGACAATGATGTGGACTCAAACGAACTCCTATCTCTTCGACACGGTACCAACTGAGTAGTGAGGTTTAGAGATTTCACCCCAAAAAACTTATTGATGAAACTATCAGATGTATATTACAGTCTTCAGGGCTACTGGAATGGAATTGCAGCCATCCAGAAGCTCGCAGAGACAGCAAAGGTTTCCGAAGACGTTGCCAAGGGATGGTTGAAAAAACAAGCCATTTGGTAGAAATATTTACATTACCAACATTTACCATGACCAATGTTTGACATATCAGAGCCCAACGAAGCGCACAAGGCCGATCTGATTTTCTTATCTCACGACAAAGTCGGGTGTAAGACTGACACATATGAGTTGTCTGTGGTGGACGTGGCAAGCCGATACAAAGATACATCGACTACCAGTTTAGATGTTGCAGATACTTTGAGACAAATCTACATGCGGGGACCACTTACATGGCCTAAGCTACTTATGGTCGACTCCGGGCGCGAGTTTATGGGCGAAGTTTCACAGCTGCTGGCTAAGCATTATATTTATGTACGACGCGGTCAAACTGGAAACCATCGCCAGCATGGGATCGTTGAAAGGTTCAACCGAACTCTGGCAGAGAGGCTATTCCGGGCGCTGTATGCTCAGGAGTTATTACTAGCTGCCCGCGGGTCAGAAGAGCGGTCTGCCGGGTGGGCTCAATCTTTACCCGCCTTAGTCATCGCTCTAAACAATGAAGTTACATGTCTGACAGGCAAGAAGCCTGTCGACGCCATCAAGATTCAGAGGGTGACACAAGGGCCATCCTCTGTGAAACTGGGTTGTGATGATCCGTTGATCCTGTCTGATGATCTGGTCCGATATATCTATTCTAGCTTGCCGGGCGAGCACGATATCGAGGGTGGATGGTGGCGTCGACTGATCCCAACTGGTCCATGACTGTGTACATGGTTCCCAATATTATCAAACAGAAAGGACAGCCCACACTTTACCACTTGATGGATGGACCGGCTCGCGAGTTCGTCCAGAAAGAACTGACGATTGTACCAGCCGACACAGAAGAGCGGGTTCTCCTGATCGGGTTGACGTCCGATATAGAGGGACACAATAATAGGGATCATGAAGATGTTAAACCCAGAGTGGGTGAGTATGAAATACGCGGAGATGTCTGACTCGTGGAGTGTGCCCAAATACATAGAAGTGGAGCTACCCACACAGGAGACTTTACATATCAAAATACTAAGGCAACTGCATCGCTCCACATCCGTCATTCAACCGCACGATGCGGCAATGTTGCCATAATTCGGTCCGCAGAAATCGTTTCAGCGACATTTTCTGCTGTCTATACTGCTTGAGTAGTCGAATGTTTTCTTCTAGTACTTTCACCTCTTCTTTAGTATCCATTATACTGCTTGAGTAGTCGAATGTTTTCTTCTAGTGCTTTCACCTCTTCTTTAGTATCCATTATACTGCTTGAGTAGTCGAATGTTCTCTTCTAGTACTTTCACCTCTTCTTTAGATCCAATATGCTAGAGTCGAATTTCCTCAGACTTTCACCTCTTTAGTATCCACTATACTGCTTGAGTAGTCGAATATTCTCTTCTAGTACTTTCACCTCTTCTTTAGTATCCACTATACTGCTTGAGTAGTCGAATATTCTCTTCTAGTACTTTCACCTCTTCTTTAGTATCCATTATACTGCTTGAGTAGTCGAATGTTTTCTTCTAGTACTTTCACCTCTTCTTTAGTATCCACTATACTGCTTGAGTAGTCGAATGTTTTCTTCTAGTACTTTCACCTCTTCTTTAGTATCCACTATACTGCTTGAGTAGTCGAATGTTCTCTTCTAGTACTTTCACCTCTTCTTTAGTATCCACTATACTGCTTGAGTAGTCGAATGTTCTCTTCTAGTACTTTCACCTCTTCTTTAGTATCCATTATACTGCTTGAGTAGTCGAATGTTCTCTTCTAGTACTTTCACCTCTTCTTTAGTATCCACTATACTGCTTGAGTAGTCGAATGTTCTCTTCTAGTACTTTCACCTCTTCTTTAGTATCCATTATACTGCTTGAGTAGTCGAATGTTTTCTTCTAGTACTTTTACCTCTTCTTTAGTATCCATATCGATTCGTATACAAGGTATGTTCCTGTCGCTTGTTAATGCTACGGTTAAAGATAATCACCCTCGAATGTTACGGAACACTGCTCTAGCGATACATTCACCGATATCGATTGGTTTGTTTCATAAGATGGCAACCAAACAATGACAAGAGACTTGCCCTTGTGGTAATATATGTAATCCTTCAACAATTTCAGCATAATACCCGTCATGCTTGATCGCTTCTACCGATATTATATCACTGGGGATAGTGATCCCTTCTTTGAAAAAAGCACTGAAAACGGAATTCATATTCAAGATTACAAATAGTGGTAAACATGCCCCTATACTGATCATATAGTGCAGCTCGTCCCACTTTCGGCTATTGAACATATGCATGGTGTATACTACAAAGTGTATAGGTCTTTAAATAGTCTCACCCAGTGGCGGCTCGTGGTCATTGTTTTGGTGAGGCCCGGCAAATATTTCGGGAAAATTTGGGTTTTTGGAGTATTTACCATTTCTTGTCTATTCCGGGAAAGGATTACCCTTTCTCTCCCATCTCTCTCACTCTTCTCTCTCTTTTATTTCTCTCTCGAGGCGCGATCACTGCTTAGACTGATGTACCAGATTTCCCCATAAATAATATTCATGTGGAATTATTATTCATGCAGCCATAGCATGGGTGTGTTTCGTCACATCGTTAGCGCTATTTGGAGCACTGGTGCTTATTCTTCGACAAAGTGTCCGGTTTTAGTCAGCGTTTACCGGGTTCGCTCTCCGTCAGCCGTGGTCCAAAAGTCTTCACAATTGAACGGACAAGTTACTTTTGGTTTTTTAAAAGTTATTTCAATAGCCTCATTCCTTTCAGAGGTGTGCACATTGTAGGATGTTTACAAAGAGTATAAGAGTAAATTTTGTGACACTGTAAAGTATCACAATGAAAATGTATCAATATTTTTGTAGAGAAGCTAAGAGTGGGAGTATTTCTAAATCTGAGCAGACGGCAATGTTCGTTTTAGGAGTAAATCGACGTACATTCGATAGCTGGATACAAGACTTTTCAAGTACATGTGCAATGCAACCAAGAACACAAGGTAGAAAGAAAGTCGTAGATAGTTTTGATAGAGAGCTTATTCGAGCTTATAACTGTGTCGAATGCTTGAGTTGACGAGTTGAAAGAAACAGTGGCGTTAATGAAATTAAATATGGGGGCCTAGAAAGAACAACGACATCGATGTGTCAAAATCTACATTATGGAGAGCTGTTAGGAAGAGGCAAGGAGGGGATGCTTCACATTTAGTAAATAAGTCGGTGGAAGAAACATTATCTGTGAGAAACCGCATCTACTTGTGATGAGAAGCAAATATATGTGTGAAGTTAGAGAACTGCGTCCACAAAACCATGCCATTGTGTATTTAGACGTAACATGGATTAATGCTCACCACACCAATGAAAACAAATGGCAGTCATCAGATGGAACGATTAAAAATTAGTACCAATTGCCAAAGGATATCTTTTTATAATTGCACATGCTAGGCAGTAGACAAAATAGGCTGTTTAACAATGTTCAAATCTTATTTGTTTCGAAATCGACCGATAATCGGGACTGCCACACAGAAATGAACGTTCACATATTTAGAGAGTGGATTCAGAAATCTATACTTTCGACATTAGATAGGCCTTCTTGTCTGACAATAGACAATGCACCATACCACAATGTAGTGGCACAAGAAGACCAAGTTTTGACGTTGTCTAGTAAAAAAGATGCAACATTTTCAATACCACCACAATCATTCTGACCTCAACATGACAACTGTATCGAAATAAAGCTACAAGTTGAAGTAAAATAATTTCTTTTGTATGATTTCCTTCTCGTAAAAAATGTAGATACACCTATGACTTATGAAAAGATTTATATTTCTGTAAATTAGGTAGTCAAAGATCAAAGAAAATAGTCGTTTCAGTAAAACGGCTGTACCAACATAAATTTAAGTTATATATTCGTAATGTCATTGGAAATCGTACACCACATGTAAAATTACGTTGTATTTCATGCAATAATTATTGAGATATAAGAAGAAGTTTATGTGCACGAGATTTGAAACACATTATAGCTAGCCTAGATCAAGTGACGTCAGTCGACCGGTCAAAGTTCACTGAAAGTGGACATACAGCAGGGGAACCATGCTCAAAGGTCACACATTATGTGGTATTTATTGCTGTAGACAAGATGTATTAATGCAAAGGAAATTCCATAAAGCTATTCTTTTTTTTAGTTATTTAGTTACTTATTATTTTATATAATTTTATACTATTTTTATATAAAATTGGGGATTCAATCGATAATTAAACGGACTATTTGAGCTAGAGTCCTCGTTTATCTGGGAAGTAGTTTGGCCGCATAAGAAAGAAATTATCTTCCGGCGAATGAAAATGACATTGTTTTGGCAATTATCACTGCAATAGCGATCAAAAGTCAATGGTCGCAATGTTACATCGTATGTAGGAAATTGTAAACTAGCCCCAGAAATAGCTACCGCACAATGCTTGAAGTATTATAGGCTTCAGTAAATATTATGTTTTTTAAAAAGGAGATATTATATAAAAAACAGGATTGTTATATAATTCTGATATAATATTTATATGTTAGTGTTATATATTCAACTTTCAAAGCTAATCAGTGTCAAGTTAAAAGTAAATAATTACAAAAAAATAATTTCGAAAAAAATAAGTACATGTTAATTCTTGTTGGTTTGATAGGACTGTTCTTCCTGGCCCTTAATGACCAGGGGTGTATACTAATTAGAGGTAAAAGATTATTAATTTCAAATTTCAGACTGTTTATGATATTTTAGCGTTCTATATCAACTTTCAATGCTAACCAGTAACTCGCAAAAAAGTAATAATTATGAACACATAATGTCTAAAATAATAATTACAAGTTACTCAATATTGTGTGGGGCCTGGCCCCACTGGCCCTAATGACGAGCCGCCCTGGTCTCTCCAAACATCTCAAAACCATCGTTAGCGTATACATCCATAGCCAGATGTTGTTCGCACTCGGTTGTAGTATGACCATAAGCTCTCCTAGTTATCCCGTCCGGGACTATGCATTTTTACGTGTCCATTGTGCTGAGGGATGTCTTTTTCTGTTCATATACACCGTTTTGGTGTCCATGACATTTGATGACAACCTGAGTGGGATTGGATTCTTTGCGTTCGAACAAGACCTCTATATACAGCTCGTGTCGTAGATCCTTCTTTCTGTTTCACCCATCGACTTCCAGGATAAAGTACATCTTTGTGCGGATGCCTACAAACACGGCTATAGTGCGACCACATCATTCGTCTTTGAACTTACCGACAACCTTCTTGTTTTCTGTTCTGTAACACTGGTGATCTTTCGGTTAGTCGTTGAAGTCGTACACATCTGCGTTGGCGTTCATGTCTTCGTACGCATTTTCAGTCCCCATCTGGAACAGCAGACTGTGGTGTCTGTGTAACACATTTTGGTCTTCTCACCATATTGTGCATCGGATACGCTCGTGGAGGTTCTACATCGTTTTAGCAAATACCGCATAGTTCACGAGTTTGAAGAAGTCCTTCTCAAAGTCTGACTTGACAGCAGCCGGTAGCTTTGTATTCACCTCTATGTAGGGCATCATCCACGCGTTCAGAACGAACTTCAACGTTATATAGATCTTCATGACCCGTATGTCCAGGTTGTGATATAGCTTGAGATTGCGATAGTGGACAACATACTGTGTCTTGTTGCAAAGATTTGGCACCAACGTTTTACACTATGTGTACTTGTCCCCCAATTCACCCTGGAGTGTTCTTTGGTAGTCGCTTAGCCACTGCTTTGGGATGACCATCGTTTCAGGTGTCAGTGGGTAATCACTATGAGCTTTACGCAGATGTTCAGAGTATTCGAGTTCGACTGCAAGTATATACATTTGATTCGCATTATCTGGCGTTTCGAGAACCTCCTATAGAATTGAGTAGGCCCAGTGGAAGCCTCCGGTTGGCAGTGACTGATACATGGCCCCACCATAGCGACACCACCGCGGAGACCCCGCTCGACAAACAAATGCTGGTCGATGTCCGTTAGAAGCTCTAGATTTATCTTTGTCATTTTCAAGAGCACTCCACCTGCCATTCCTGGTAGACTAAAGTAGTTAGCTGGGTCTAGGACATTGTTACGTATCGTCATAGCTCGGAATGCTCCGAAGAAGTCAGCAGCAGCGTCACATCAGCCTTCAGATACACATCATGATAGTCTCTGTGTATTTTACATCCCATCTTTTTCCACAAACGTTCGTGACGGTAGTCCTTGTCGCTGATACCTTCACGTTTGAGCCTGCTGTAGAAGGTTTCCTTGGAGCGGTAGTTGCTCTTCGGTGAAACTCAGAAAGCTGTGCTCAAGGTTAGGCATTTCTGTCTTCCGACTGTAGGTTACTCACGAGCTTATCCAGAGAGCTGTTCAAGAATCAGATGTTGCCAATAAGCTGTAGCTGCCAAGCGCTGAATGTCATGTACTTCTCCTTATTGTTTACGATGCAGTCGATTTTCCCCAAGTCTGTTGTCCCCAGACCTTGCGTGATCAAGTAATAACCTCTAAGGTTGTGAAGTAGAATGGGTATTTTCATCGCGACTGGTTTGCTACGCAGCTTGAGGTTGCAGGCTTTGTGAGCTGCGCCCCGAAATTTACCGGTGATGTGGCAGTGGTCTCTCAACTTATCATCACACATTGGCTCTGCACAGATGAGGCAGTGTGTGGCTGTAGCAAATGACCAATTATGATTATCATTCATCTCCATGGCAGCTGGTCGACGTAGGTGTTCTTGAATGATAGTCAGCGCAGTCTTGAGACGTAGTAGGAACTCTACGACGGTGTTCTCACCACGATACAACACTGGATCTTTGGTAACATCATCACACCTGACCACCGTATAGCAGACGCCGCAGGGTTTCTCCTCTGCAATGAGCCTGTTGTTGCTTTATGTTGGGTGAATTGTGGTGCCCTCCACTGGGATGTTCTGCTAATCGAAATCTGCGTAGATGATATAGGGCGCTGGCATCTGCTTGTGGTGATTCTGGAATTTTAGGATATTTTTTCATTCCTCTGGCATCTCTGTCCTTTGTGGTTTTTCGCTGATGTCCTTATAAATCGGCTCGTACTGTAACAGTAGATCATCTCTATTGTATACGTGGACACGTGCTTTTTTTAGTTGGTACTTGATTTTCTTTTAGTGGAGGCGCTCGAGATTCTTAATCCAAACGTAATGGCTATTTTCTCCATCACTCAAGAATAGAATGTCAATGTTATTATGTTGGCCCTCTTCTTTATCACGACGCTTTGGTTGTAGACCCTTATTCAATATAAAGATAAGCTGACTCTGGTGCTAGGGTTTTATCTTTCGAACTTGTCAATGTCGGTGATTGGAAAGTTAATCCCTTCAAACTTCAGCTCTCCTCTGTGGGCCTATAATTGTAACGCTTGTCTACATTGTCCGGTGCAGAATAGACCGCTGAGGAATCGCCCTCAAAGCATCGGTTGTCCATGTTTTTAACATTTACAACTGCTCGTGGCGTAATGTACTTTGGTGTTGGAAAGTAGTTTCTGCCATGAACTGGAATGTACTGTGATGTGTGGAGATTTAACAACACATCGTTTAATTTTACAACCTCAGCCATCGTGTGTAAATGCGTCCATATCGTTAAGAATATTTTCCCTTGCTTGAACCAGCGCCCCAGATATATCACCAATATGCATTAATGAGGTGCTAATGGATCTGTATGGGACCACCGCCCTTGTGATCTCACCTGTTGGCCTAGTCTTATAAAACAAGTTGTTTCGAGTCAGGTAGAATTTAAGCCTACCTTTATCTGCCTCTCTCCAATAACAACCTGGTTCTCGGGATTATTATTATAAGAAAACCAACCAGACCATTACCTATTTGGTTGAGTCTTGGAACATCTACTTGACAATCTCGTACTATCCCCGCTGTTCCCAATTGCCGATATTGTGGTAGTATATCCATAGATTATATATACCATATATATATGTCTCTCTAATAGGTAAAATAGATGCCAAACGTTGATACTCGACTCTGAAGCTCTTGTCTGCCTGATACCAATATTTCAAAGTCACCGAATTGTAGCCATACTTCAAACATAGAGATAGTCTGTTCGTCACAAGCCGCCAAATAAACGTCACGGTTTTGTGCATTTTCGATGTCGCAGTTTAGCCAAATGTATCATACAATAATCTGCCATACAATTTTTACCCTCAAATCTCTATCGAACTCAAGAGTTAACCATTGACATGTATTATGTGTTACTGGAATTATTGCTAGTAAATTCACTAATATATATTTGTTTAATTGATATACCAGCTGTTGCAGACCACTAGTTTACTCAGGGCCGTTAGGTGCTATGATGTAAAGAGGCGGCTGCATCAGGCGACACCTTGTGGGGATGGGGGTGGCAAAAGTGGCGAAATAAAATATTATTTGAACTATTCAATAATTAAAAACTTTACGCAACTCTTTTCTATAAGGTTCTATGTTATTCTGATATTGATCCATACGATTTATAATTTATAGCACGCCTCTGCCTACGCGCTTTTGCTACCCTCTGATTTCAGTTTGTGGTGCAGGTGCATCACTGGCGCTCCCTGCCGACAGACTTGCGATCTGACAGTGCAAACCTTTATTTTGTTTGTAATTTCCGCGACCACTGCTAAAAGCTAAGGTGCGGCAATTAACCCCAAAAAAGACAATTGCACGTGTTACGTGTTGGTAGTTGTGTTTTGAACTTACAATTGTTGACAATATTTGTTTTTAATGTTAGTTTGTCTCCAGAAGTGGCAAGTAGCTGTTTCTGTGTTTAAATCAGATATATAATATATATATATATATATGTATCAGTATACAATTTTTGCATTTATACTAATTCAGTGTTTAAAGAGTAGATAAGCTTAGATAATTATTGTTTTTTTTACAGCAATTATAGTTACTTATTATCAATAAAAATGATGATGTTGGTACAATAGGGACTCGATTTAAAAAAAATAACATTTGCAATGGACTGGGTATATCTCAGGTGCATAACGTTAGTCTGTGTGTGATAGAAAGAGTTATGTGGGTAATTTTGGGCTACTCTTTCGTTCTGTGTCTGATAGAGAGTTGCTTAGGAAATATTTGCATTTCCTACTTTTGAGATCGTTTTTTATTGCTCTATTTTTACCAAATGAATATTTCACAATTAACTCGAAAGACCACTGAGTGCTTCGATGTGGTCAAGCAGAGTAGAAGCTTTAACACCATTACAATCTTAACTTTGAATAATCTACGATGCATTATTCCAAAAAATAGAAGACGTCAACAGAGATGCTAAAATTGAAACAAGTGGATTTGCAACAAATATTAACAATTACAAGTTTATATCCGGTGTAATTCTTTAGCATGATATTTGATTTGAAATAAATTCAGCCTCGAAGCTATTACAGTTTGTAACTATACATTTGTCAGATTGTGTGAGGATGTTTTCCGAAACCATATAACAAATGAAAAGTTATAGACAATCTGGATATGATCAGATCAAAATTGCTGCTAATGAGATTGCAGAGAATCTTGAATGCAGTACTGGGGGTCAAAGGCGCATGGAGGCAACATGTTCCAGGGTTAGCGAAGGGGCGGCGCTAATCAAGACCTTGCTCCCTACCTCCAAGTGGTGACCCTGGAAACAGACTGTGGTTCAGGTCTGGCTAAGGGGGCAGGGATCGGGGAGACCTACACTTAGTAGTAGTAGTGCAAGGACGTAAAAGCAATGCAGGGGCCGAAAACAAGTCTGAATAAGCACGCATCTTCTAGCCGATGTCCGGTAAAATATGCCCAAGTTCATAAGTACGAATCAGCAGCGTACGAGTACCCGCGAATAAAACAATGGTGGTAGTGCAAACAACGACAAGCAGTGCAGAAGCCGGAAATCTCTGAACATGGCACACATTTCCTGGCAGAAGTCCGCTAAAATAACCCAAGTTCAAAAGTATAAAACAATAGAGTACTATCGTCCGCGAACAAAACAGTGCTGGTAGTGCAAACACGGAAAGGCACTGGGTCGGAAATCCCTGAACAACGCACACATTTACTGCTCGAAACCGCTAAAACAAGCCCAAGTTAAAAAAGAAGTTTGAAACAGCAGAGTACGAGCGTCCCAGAACAACACATCAGCTCCCCGGAGTAAATGACCGAACTTAAGGGAGGAGAGGTGCATCCCAAAAGCCGAGACATGAAGTGAAACTCGGTGTCATGTGCATGAGTCAAGCTGAGTGTCGGAGCAGTTCCAAGGCACGGTACATGAAACGGCAGATCTGTGAACATGTTGATTTTACCAGCTTCCCAGCAGATAGGAAAGGCTGCGTACGAAGGGATGAGAGGTTCATCCTGAACGGAGCAAAACTCGAAGCCATAAGCGCAAATTGGGCAGCGTGCCGTGGCACTCACGATGCACGGTAAATGTGGTACATCAGATGACCGTAGCACAAGGGAAGATTTCGATAAAAATCCGTATATGAGACCAAGCGCGGATTAAGATACTGGTAAAGTTGGCCAAGCGTTATATCCCAAAGTTATGTTCTAGCGCCTTACGAAACTGCCCTCCCTGAGACAGCAGGGCAGGGTACGATTGTTCACGCAATTAACATCCCCGGAAATGTCAGGGCGTGTGATGAACGGCGAGTGCAAAATCGTAAGATGCGCTGATTGCACCGAATGAAATGACCCATACATTACGATGTGCGGGGCCCCAGCCCAGAGTTTCCCGGATCAAAAGAAACTACAGAGCAAATGCAAATTGCCTAGTGCCAACCCGAACATCCATAAAGCGTCCCTGGACTCTGTTCTCTTCTTAGGGAACCACTGCTGCCTTGTAATTTTGGTTGGGGACAATCAATGAATAGGGAAGTAAACCGTACACAAAAATGGACGGTAGGCATAACAAGCAGTACATTAACAAAACTGATACAGTTGGGCAGATGACGCTCATCAGCCCGGGAAGGCAGGTCGTATACGGGTCGCTGCCCTGAAAGAAAATAGCAATCTGCTTCCTTGTGGGTTCTGGCTGGGGACAGTCAACGGCTAATGGAGAGCGAACCCAGTAAACGTTGGTTGAAATCGGACACACGGCCGAAAGACAAGCAACTGAGCTCCAATTGGCACTGAAAGTTGTGACGTAGCTACCAAAGCTAAGGCTGAATGGACCAAATTTTATCATAAATATGTTTAATATATAATCTCGATATGGTGCTACGCCTGTGGAGATCCGTCGGTTAGGACGAGTGCCGGGCAACATGAATCGACTGGACGCGTTTGTTGCTGCCGACGTTCCTCGCCCTCCAACTCGGCAAAGCAGAGAGCGAGGTCCACGGGAAAAAGCTACTGGTTCAATACGGTAAAGTACTGGCCGGCAACGATTAAACATTGTACAATGGAATGCCGAAGGTATTCATCACAAAAAGCAAGCACTCGCAATAAGATTTGCAGAAGACGAAATTGATGTGGCGTGCATACAAGAGACCCATCTAAATGCACAACATAGATTGGGGAAACAGAGGTTACCAAACCTTCAGAATAGACCGAGAAGGGCACAAGAGTGGAGTCCTCACCCTAGTACGAAACGGCATTCCAGCAAAACAAGTGTATGTAACCACAGGAAACGCCGGCGCGGCAGAGTTCGTAGGCGTTCTAATTACATGTGAAGACATGCATATTCTTCTGAATAACTTATACTGCCCAAGGGACATCTCTCTGTCACTCGATGCAATGATTATCAATGATACAGCATTCATGGTGGTCGGTGACTTCAACAGCCACTCAGAAAGATGGGGCTACCTCGAGACGAACAGCAGAGGAACAGAAGTGGACGACTGGGAGATAGAGAACAACCTGTTCCTCATCAATGCCCCAGACGATCCGCCAAACCTTCTACTCGAGAAAGTGGCATACAACTAGCACTCCCAATTTGGCATTCGCAACAAGTGACCTCTCCACAAAAACATTACGCACGGTCACAAAGCAACTCGGAGATAGTGACCATAAGGCCCGTCAAACTGCAAGTAGACCTAAAATGTGTACCTGAGCACAAAATGTGGTTGCCACGGTGGAACTACAAAAAGAACCAATTGGAAACAGTATGGGACACTGACAGATGCCAATGTTGAGCCCATCAACATGCATGAAAAGAAACACATGCGATTCGTGGAAAGGGACCTCACAGAAGCAATCCTGAAATCGGCACGGAAAACCATCCCCAGAGGCGCACGGAAGGATAACAAGCCATACTGGACAGAAGGAGGTTCAGAAGCTTGAAAACGACCTTGAGTTGGCAAGGAGTGAGGCAGAACAGGCACATTCAGTAACGACCAATACTGTTTACAAGGGGGCAGCAGCTAAGTAAAAGCGAAGGTCAAACGATCAGCACGACAGAGTTCGGTTGACAAGACCGAATCCCTGAACCTCGATAGGGACGGCCATAAATTGTGGAAGCTTGCACAAGCGCTAAGTGATGAAAACACCAGCCGACCCCCAATAGTCCTCGAGCAAGATAATAAGATGTCCTAGGTAAGGAAAGCCGCAAACATTATAATGCCAAAAATATGCCAAAGTCAGCAGAGCAAGCATAGCAAAAGAAAAAGTCGATGACACACAGAGAAAAGATAGAGCCCTCCAAGGCGATCCAAGAAAAGCAGATAGTCACCTAAAGAATACATTTACCGGTAACAAGTTGGAAGAGGCATTAAGGGAGCTCTAGCTCCGAAAGTCGCACGGAAAGGATGGGATCACAAATGAAATGATTAACAACTTTAATACTAAAGCAAATACAGCTCTACTGGCCGTCCTAAATATGTTGTGGAGGACAGACATAGTACCAAGAGAATGGAAGGAAGCGATCATGGTACCCATCCTAAAACAAGGGAATAACAAACTCGACCCGGCCAGTTACAGACCAATAAGCCTCCTAAGCTGCACAGGCAAACTTATGAAACGCATGATGAACAAACGGCTATCATGACACTTGGAAAGCAAAGGGCTTCTCATGGCACAAGAGGGATGTGTTCTTTCGGAGATACCAATCTACAGAAGATCAAGTAACCTATATCGCCCAGGAAATCGAGGATGGTTTCCAAGAAAAGAAACAGACACTGGCAGTTTTGGTAGATATGGAGAAGGCGTGTGACACAGTCTGGAAAGAGGCGTTAAAATTGAAACTCCTCATCCTCGGTATGAAGATAAGAATGTACAAATCGCTTGATAGATACCTAGAGAACAGAACAGCAAGGGTTTAGGTTCAGGGGTACACAAGTATGAAGGCCACACTAGAGCAAGGAGTCCCCCAGGAGGAGTGTTTTCACCAACTCTCTTCTAATCTGTGTCAATGACATAGCAACATGCCTACCAAAGCGAGTACACTCTGCCATGTATGCTGACGACCATGCAATATGGGCGAGAAAAGAGTCAATGCCCATAGCAACAAATCGACTACAAGACACGCTAAATAAGTTGGAAGCCTGTTCAAAAAAGTAGAAAATGAACATAAATGCTTCTAAAACAACCTACACGCAGAACAACCAGAATCACACAAAATAAGCTTAAAGTTAATGGGCGAGATCTTTCAGAAAGCAAGACCCCAACGTACCTGGGAATCACACTCGATCGAAAGCTGACTTGGTGTCCCCATATCGAAAATGCTACGGCAAAAGCAAGACACAGGCTCACGATGATGCGCAAACTCGCAAGCACCACGTGGGGAACAAACACCAGAGTCCTCAATACATTCTACTCTGGAAGAGTGAGACCGGTCCTAAAGTACGGCATTACAGCGTGGAGTAGTGCATCCAAGAAGCAATTCGCCAAAGTGAGAAATAGCCAAAACCATGCAATACGCATTATCACAGGAGCCATGAAGTCCACGCCTATCAAGGCGATGGAAACAATCACAGGCATCCAACCAATGGCAGATCGAAGGGACAGAAAAGTCCTGGTATTGGCGGAAAAACATAAACGGCTCGATTCCTACCCTATGTACGAAAGAAAGAACGGATTCGGAAGGGTCAGGATACAGAGAGCCATCTTCGCAAAAAATGCCAAAGCGCTGACCGCAGACCATCCGGTCCTAACAAACTGTAAAGCTATATCAATACCGGCAAGTGATAAGTGCCCGCCGTGGATGACCAATATATGCCAGAACTAAGGGAATCAATCCCAGGCATGCAAAAAAAAACGGCAACAAAAAATCTGCGAAAGAAAATTAGCAACAGAAAAGCACATAGCAACCGAATACCCTGAAACTAAGTGGATACACGTGTATACTGACGGATTGGCAAAGAACTGCAATCAGCGACGGCGGAGGAAGAATAGTGCTTAAATACTCAAAGAAAGAAACGGTCACGAAAGCGATTGCCATAGATAAATACTCAAATAACTACCTGGCAGAGGCACTAAGAACAGCTCCCTAAATGATCCTAGAGAGAAGAGGCACATCTCGCAACAAAGTCGTGATTTTCACCGATGCTCTATTGGTCATCTTGACATTCAAAAGTGTAGACAAAACAGAGCTCAATGAGCTCAAAGCGACCCTCGATGCACTCAAACGCACCATCATTCAGTGGATACCATCACACTGCAACATAAGTGGAAATGAACATGCCGACAAGCTAGCTAAAGAAGGTAGGCGACTACCTCAGATTGATCTCGAGATCAGTTATGAGGAAGCCAGAACAACCATCGGCTGACACTATAAAGACAAATGGTCAAAAGACAATCCTCAGTATAACAACAGCACCGGGTACTATGGTCTGTCTCGTAGGGAACAAGTTGCCATCCTCCACCTCCGTACCGGCCACAACAAGCTCCGCGCCCCTATGTATAACAAATTTAAAATTGGCAAAACTAGCCTGTGCCTCTGCAAAAAAGCGGACATGACAGCAGAACACGTACTGCAAGATTGTCAACTGATAGCAGGTATAAGAAAAGAAACCTGGCCTCTAAACACAGAGCTTCGCGAGAAGCTGTACGGAGGAACGGAGTCCCTCAAAACCACAGTAAAATTCATGATAAAGTTGGTTCATCAGTCTAGGCCGGGATCGCGAGTGAGAGAGACTGCAGTACATCATTTTTATGCCGAAACTGAAATTAGAGTCAGAAGGAAAAAGCGCCAATTTAACAACGAAGAAGCTGTCGATGAACCCTTAACAGAGGAGAATAAATTTAAAATAACCTTTTTCAATTATTTTTTTAACATTACCCTTAATTATTTGAATGAACGATTTATGCTGATGGAAACCCATATTAGCAATTTGCAGTTTTTATATGACACTTTAAAACTCAAGGATATAGATGACAAAACGCAAGAAAATTATTGCATCAGTCTTCAGTACATAGGGCCTGCAAGTAATTTCACCATACCGCTCTATCTTGGGCTCCTCGCTCAATCTCATCCATGGAATTGATACTGATATTTCTTGTCTCTTTCAGTAAAGTTCGTTTCAGGATCTCGTTAGATCGTTTTCTCTTTCATGAACCCTTTGTATCCCACTTCAATGCCTGCTTTGATATTCATTGATCATTTCTCCTCAAGGTGTGCCCAACATATCTCCATCTTCTCTTTCTTATAACAGTTGTCACTAGTGGTTGACCAGACATGCCTGATTCATCACTTCTCTGAATTCGTTCCATTTTATATTCATTATTTTCGCAGACATCTATTTTCAAATGCATTCAACTTACTTTCTATATTTTTAGTCATTTTCCAACTCTCGATGGCATATGTTAGGATTGATACAACATTTGAATTGATAATTCGTAATTTAGTTTTAATACTATATAACTTGCAGTTCCATATTTATTTTAGACTTTTAAAAGCTGATGTTGCTTTGCCAATTTGTATCATAATTTCTTTTTAACATTATCCCATAGTATCATTTACCAGAGAACATTAAATCATTTAAATTTAGGCAGTTTGGAGTTACCTGTTGTACAAGTCGAACCTTAGAGACAGAGTGAGAGGTGTTTTAACCAGTGAGCCACGGGAACCATCAGTATACACACTCTTCGAAATCTGTTAAGGGAGACTGAGAAACTATGGGTCTGCCTGGAGTGCAATGACGTCAGTTTAGTAACCAAAAACCAATAACCAATAACCCATAGTCTCGCCCTCCTGCCCAGAGTGTTCGTAGCGCGTTGGACGACGGGTGACAAGCCCCTATAAGTGCGGTTCAATTTCAAGGGCTGGCGAAAAAGGCAAAGGTTCTCCAGATTTGCGGTTTTCGTGACACCGAACAGAAGGGTTACGATGTCCATGGAACAGAGCCGAAGAGCTGAAAGGTCAAGTGTAATCCCATAGCGTTGCAGTAAGCCAGACTTTGTTGAAAAATGAGTGCCAGCAGAATTGTTAAGGGATGGCATTTCGAAGGTTTGCATCATGCTGACAAAATACAACGCACGGTCCTGAGTTTGAGAAAGCACAAATTTGGCCAGCGCTATTTTCATTTCGACTATTTTTCCAATCACATCTTGACGATCATGGATAAAATGCACGTTTCTTAGATATACGTGGACCACCGAGTGACTCAGATACGGAAATGTATCTAGAATGGAGACGTCTCAGATCATCTCAAGGTGGCACACGACGAGCACCAGAGACTTGGCTTTCGCAAAAAGCGATATATCCATAAAAGCAGTCCGTACGGTTGCAACCCAACTCGGAGATAACGAACATAGACCGGTCAACCTGCAGGTAAACCTCAATTTTGTACCCGAGCCCAAAATGTGGTTGCCACGGTGGAACTACAAGAAAGCAAATTTGAAACAGTATGGGGCACTGATGTAATAGTGTTCGTGGGTGAGCAGGACAAAAATGTATCAAATCCCAATAGGCCACAGAAAAACAAGTCAAAAGTTCAAAAGTTTAATTAAGTAGGGCGACCCACGAAGCTGTTTAAAAATGCAAGGCTAGGTTTCCCCAAAATAAATTAGGCAGACGAAGCCATTATGGAAATACTACATGAATTTCCGAAAGATAAGTAGGATGACCTGATTTGTTAAAGACTGAGATTGGAAATTAAGCAGGGATGCCGGACAGATTTATGGACGATTTCTCAGGAAGATAGACGCCGGTAGAGTCAGTAATCATTAGTATGATAATGGAACTAAATGGAGATATTTTGGGGCAAGACAAAGGTGGGTTTTAGTCCCATATAAATAGACGGTGACGGAAATTCAAGGAAGAGAAGAGACGTGCAGAACGTAGAGAAATTTGCAGAGCTCGCAAAGGGCAGACGGAATGGCCCAGTGTGCTGCGTTGAAGAGACCGGAATTGAGTTCGAATATGTGAGTATGGCTAGACACTCCAACAGCCGATAGGACACATAGAGAGAAACAACTAGCAGTAGCAACTTAGCAGAAGAGACTTAGCAGAAAGACATTTAGAACTCGGATAGAGATTTGCCGAACATGGAGAGAGTCTTGCAAAACTCCCAAAGGGCAGACGGAATGGCCCAGTGTGCTGAGTTGAAGAGACGACCAACGCTGACTTCGGATATGTGAGTATAACTAGACATATGTAGTGTGGACAGCAGATTCATAAATAGATCCACACAGCAGAGTAGCCACGATCAGACCTATAGACAAATCTGATAGAAAATAGAAGTAGCATCTTATAGAGACAGACAGCACTAGAGAAAGCCTTACCTGTTCAACTGGAAATACATATCTTCTAAATTGCCATTTGTAGAAAAGTGACCAAGTTATCAGAGCCTCGTTTTACAGATATGATCTTAATGTATAAAAGCAAACTTTCATCAAGAGACAGAAAATAGACACTTTGAAGAAATATATATCTTTGAAGTCACAAGTAACAGACCCATGAAACACTCAACCGAACAGCTGTTCCACAGAAAACTATTAACATTTTAAAATAGACAGAGGCATTCTAAGGACTTCAGACTAACCTGTACAATACAATTATGTGATGAACTTGTATTAGATATTCAATAGAGTGTAGGACTTGAATAGTGAAGATTTGTGCTTATATAATCAAGTGGTTATAGTTTAGCATTTTATATTGTAAGGTGATATATCATTTTCAGAGTGAGGTAATCATGTTGGGACTATATTGTATGTTATATATATATATATGTATGAATATGATATATGTGTTGTAGATGTAAAAGGTGCATATATAGGTGAAATATATGCATATAATAAAGATTGAAATACAGAATTGGGTTTCATATATTTATATGAAAGGTTAATTACGGCGTGATTAATATTAGCGGCCAGAGTGATCGCCCACACTGACAGATGCCAATGTTGAACGTATCAACATGCATGAAAAGAAAAACATGCGATCCGTGGCAAGGAACTGTCACAAGCAATCCAGAATGCGGCACGGGGAACCATCCCTAGAGGCGCACGAAAGCATTACAAGCCATACTGGACAGCAGAGGTTCAGAAGCTTGAAAAGGATCTTGAGATGGTAAGGAGTGAGGCAGAACAGGCACAGTCAGTGGGACCAATACTGCGTACAAGGCGGCAGCAGCTAAATACAGAAGGGAGGTAAAGCGAGCGGCGCGACGGAATTGTGTCAAAACAACCAATCCTGAACCCTGATAGGGACGGTCATAAATTGTGGAAGCTTGCAAAAGCGCTGAGCGATGAAAACATCAGCAGACCTCCAATAGTCCTCGAACAAGAAAAGAAGATGTCCTCGGAAGGGGAAACTGCAAACATTATACTGCCAAAAATATGCCGAAGCCCAGAAAGTCGCCCGGAAAGGACGGGATCACCAATGAGATGCTAAAGAACTTGGGTACCAGAGCAAAAGGAGCTCTACTGGCCGTTCTCAACATGTCGTGGAGAACAGGCATAGTGCCACAAGAATGAAAGGAAGCAATCATGGTACCCATCCTTAAACCAGTCAAAAATAAACTCGACCCAGCGAGTTACAGACCAATAAGCCTTCGAAGCTGCACGGGCAAACTCATGGAGCGTATGGTGAACAAACGGCTATCTTGGCACTTGGAAAGCAAAGGGCTTCTCATGTCACAACAGGAGGCTACGGAAATATCGATCTACAGAAGATCAAGTAACCTATATCGCCCAGGAAATCGAGGATGGTTTCCAAGAAATGAAACAGACACATGCAGTCTTGGTAGATATGGAAAAGGCGTTCGACACGGTCTGGAAGGAAGGACTAAGGCTGAAACTCCACACCCTCGGCATAAAGGGAAGAATGTACAATTGGCTTGATAGATACATTGAGAACAGAACAGCAAGGGTTCAGGTTCAGAGGTACACTAGCATGAAAGCCACATTAGAGCAAGGAGTCCCGCAAGGAGGAGTACTTTCACCAACTCTTTTCCTAATTTTTGTCAATGACGTAGCCACATGCCTACCAGAGCGAGTACAAGCTGCAATGTATGCCGAAGACCTGGCAATATGGACGAGGGAAAAGTCAATGCCTACAGCAACAAATCGACTACAAGTTACGTTAAATAACCTGGAAGTGTGGAATAAAAAAGTAGAATATGAGCATAAATGGGTCTAAAACCACTTACACTGTGTTCTCCCAGAACAAACAGGACCACAAAATTAAACGTAAAGTCAATGGGCATGATCTCCCAGAAAATAAGAGCACAACGTACCTCGGAGTCACACTCGATAGAAAATTGACCTGGTGCGCTCAAATTGAAAATGCTACGGCAAAAGCGAGACACAGGCTCACGATGATGCGCAAACTCGCAGGCTCCACGTGGGAGCAAAGGAGAGAGTGCTCAAAATACTCTACTCTGGAAGAGTGCGACCGGTCCTAGAGTACGGAATTGCAACGTGGAGTAATGCATCCAACAAACAATTTACCAAAGTGTCCAACAGACAGAACCGTGCATTGCGCATTATAACAGGAGCCATGAAGTCCACACCCATCAAGGTGATGGAATCAATCATAGGTATCCAACCAATGACAGATCGAAGGGACAAAAAAGTCTTAGTACTAGCGGAAAAACTTAAACGGCTCGATTCCCACCCTATGCACGAAAGAATGTATGAATTCGAAAGAAGTAGAATACAGAGACAAAGTTTCGCAAAGATTGCAAAAGCATTGACTGCAGACCATCCGATCCTTGCACAATGCAAAACCAAACCAATCCCGGAAACAGATAAGTGCCCGCCGTGGAAAACCATAATGCCAGAACTAAGAGAAACAATCCCAGGCATTCAAAAGACAGGCCAACAAGAAAACGTCGAAAGAAGAGCGGCCACAGAAAACTACATATCGACAGAATACCCCGAAAATAAGTGGATTCACGTGTACACCGACGGGCCGGCCAAGAACGCAATCAGCAATGGTGGAGGAGGAATATTGATTAAACTATCAAAGAAAGTGACGGTCACAAAATCGATTGCCACAGGCAAATATTCCAATAACTACCGAGGAGAAGCGGAAGCAATAAGAGCAGCGGCCGAAATGATCCTAGAGAGAAGGGGCACCTCCCGCAACAAGGTCGTGATATTCACCGATGCTCTCTCGGTCATCACGGCACTCAAAATTGTAGGCAAAACTGAGCTGAATGAGCTCAAAACGACCCTCGATGAACTAACGCGCTCACTTAAACGCACAGTCATTCAGTGGATTCCATCGCACTGTAATATAAGTGGCAACGAATGCGTCGACAAACTAGCCAAAGAGGGCGGCGACTACCTCAGACTGATCACGTGATCAGTTATGAGGAAGCCAGAACAACCATCGGTTCGCACTACAGAGACAAATGGACAAAAAACCATCCTCAGGCTAACAACAGCGATGGATACTACGGTCTGTCTCTTAGTGAACAAGTTGCCATACTTCGCCTCCGTACCTGCCATAACAAGCTACGTTCCCACATGTACAACAAATTTAAAATTGGCACAACTAGCCTGTTCCCATGCAATAAGGCGGACATGACGGCAGAGTACGTTCTGCAGGATTGTCAACGGATAGCAGGTTTAAGAAACGAAACCTGGCCAACAAAATAGAGCTTCGCGAAAAGTTGTACGATGGAACAGAATCCTTCAAAACTAGGCTAAAATTCATGATAAAAGTTGGTTCCAAATCGACGTTGGAGGGAGGGAGATGTTTACATTCAAGAGCTATCTATCCCGGATCTCGGGTTTAAAAGGATAACCGTTTTTGTGGACAAATGTACACGCATGCATTGAAGTGGGGTGCAAATGGTTCAAGAAAGAGAGGACGACCTAAGGAGACCCTGAAACGAACTTTGCTGTGATAGGCAAGAAATATCGGTCTCAGTTCCATGGAGGAGATTGAGCGAACTGCCGAGGATAGAGCTGTATGGAGAAATTACTTGCAGGCTCTATGTAACGTATAACGGTACGTGGGGAATTATTATTATTATTATTATTTGCTTTGGAAAATCTCCAACAAAGAAATATATTTATACTGGTACTAAACTTACATAGATTACCAATAAAATAGCAGTTATTTTTAGACCGGCATGTCCACATTCAATAATAACAGTAATATATCTACTTACCTGTTCCTATCATACAGCTGCCAGCTGATTTTATTCTATCCAACTTGCATACTGTATATGATTTTCTAATAGTCACTTTATAATTTATATCGTTTGGTGTAAATGTGTAGATAGCACATGTAGACTGCTTTTCAGCAACAACAGTGTAATCGAATTGAATTCTTGGAAAGCAAGGTGTAACAGTATTAGAGCAGCACAACTGTACAGTGTTGACTTTCTTTAAGGTAAAACTGCTGTTACAAGAGCCATATGTCTCCACAACTTCTTTGCCATTCACAGTTAGTACCAAAACTGCAGCATTTATATCTGATTAGATATACATTAAAACATAAAATGATAACAATTTGCACAAATTTACTTCAAATTTTGGGTTTCACTTGTAATCGTTTTTATTAAATTACTAAAATTCTTAGTTGAATGAATGTAATTAAACAATTATGACTTTTGAATTCAATGATAACAACAGATGAAAATAGGATGCAGGAAGTTACAAGAAGAACAACATGGCTTTACAAAAAATTAAACAACCAAAAACAGTATGGAACGGAACTAATAAGAAAACAAAGATCAAAATACTATTAACTTGCATATTCCCAGTAGCAACATATGGGTATGAAGCATGGATATTTAATAAGGCAGTGGACAAACATATAAATATTTTGAATATAAGTGTTACAGAAGAGTCATTTGTTTATCATGGACATAAAAGAGAACAAATATATATATCTAGAACAATGATATACCAGCGGAATTGATTCAAGCAGGCTGGGAGGCGAGTGTTCGGATATATCTTAAAGTGTGCACAAAGATATGGAATAGCTCCTCCTGACCAAAGGAAAGGAAAATATAGTATTTATACCTATTTCAGAGAAGGGAAAGATGAAACTATGCCCCAACTACAGAACTATTGCCCTTATAAGTCACGCCAGCAAAATCCAACTAAAAATCATAATGAAGAGGATGGAACAAAAATTAGAAAATAAAATACACGAAAGACAAGCAGGTTTCAGAAGAGGTAGGGGCACTAGAGATCATATTTGTAGCAGGAGACTCATTATCGAGAAATTCAGAGAATACAACATAGACCTGCATGCATGTTTCATAGACTATAGCAAGGCTTTCAACCATATACAACACCAGAAAATGTGGAACATCATGAAAGACATGCACTTTCCAACACACATAATACAACTCATAGAATCTCTATACCACGAACAACAGGCAACCATTAAAATAGGAGGTGAAATAGCTGAATGGTTCGAGATTCAAAAGGGTTATACGACAGGGATGTATTTTTCTCCATACTTATTCAACATATATGCGTAGAACATCATAAGGAATGTAAAAGACGGTGCCAACTATGTGAATTACGACACTCTCACTATAGTCGGCAAATGCATACTAGAGCTTAGATGCGAAGACGATACAGTATTATTATCCACCTGCAAAGAAGGTTTGGAAAAAATAATCATGACGACCAAGAAACATAGTGAAGACCAACATCTATACTTGAATACACAAAAAAAAAAATCATGTCAACTGACAAAGCAAAAGGCTCACCTAACATCCAAATAAACAATGAAGAACTCCAATGTGTAGAGAGTTACGAATATCTGGGCTCAATAATTAACATTAACGGTGACTGCTCCAAAGAGATCTCAAGAAGATTGGCAATAGCAATCAAGAAGTTAAACACAATGAAGAACATGTGGCAAAGCAACAGAAAAATGCTAAAATTAAAAATATTGAGAGCATGCATTTTCCAAGTGGCTACTTATGGTTGTGAATCATGGATTATTACACAAAAATTAAGAACGAAAATCCAGTCCTTCGAAACTAAATGCTACAGAAAGATCATACGAATACTATGAACAGAAGAAAAGAAAAAACACTGATGACCTGAAAGAAAGAAATGTTAAAGAGAATTGGCTGATAAAAAACATACTATACAGAAAAATTGCATACTTTGGTCACATTAAGCGTCACGATGGCCTGGAAAGAACAATACTAGAGAGCAGGGTCCCAGGACGCAGAGGCAGACCAAGAAGAAGATGGCTACAATATATTAAAGAAACCATGAACATGACCATTGACGAAGTGGGTGAACTGGCAAGAGACAGAGTGAATTTCAGATGTGCTGCAAAGAGAGCATCGTCCTATAAAGGATACGCACCTTGATGATGGAACGATAAGAAAACAAAGATCAGAATACTAAGAACATGCATATTCCCAGTGGCAACGTATGGGTGTGAAGCAAGGACATTTAATAAAGCATTGGAAAAACATACATGTGCTTTTGAATATAAGTGTTGCAGAAGAGTCCTTCATATATCTTGGACAGAGAAGAGAACAAATAAATATATCCAGAAAGAACTCAAAATCAAAGAAAACTGACTGATGCTACAAATAAAAAAGAGACAATTGAGATATTTTGGACATATAAAAAGACATGAAGAGCTGGAGAACACCATCATGGAAGGAGGCATGCCGGCAAAGAGAAGAAGAGAAAGACCACGGATTAGATGGACTGAAGATGTAACTGATAGTTTGAAGATGACGGCTGCAGAAGTATGACATCTGGCCAGAGAGAGAGAGAGTGACATTTCGGAGGATTGTTGTTGTGGCAAAGTTCTGCTCAGGACAACCTATTTGATGATGATGATGATTTTGTATAAAAAGTTACAGTTATCTGTGAGTTATCAATTCTCTCATTGTCCAAATTAAATTCATTTATTAGGTATATCTATGTTGCCAGTACTATAGCTCGTTCCAAAATTCGTGAATACACTAAGGTTTAGTTTGTACAAAATCTACCTGATGAATACCAGTGACTTTTTTGCATACAGTCTTAAATACCTCACAACCTTACGAATACATGTTTAACCAATTGGTAGGTAGCTTGGTGGATGCACACAAACGTGATATTTATCATATATATAATTTTGTTATATAATTTTACATAAGCACAACAAAATGATCATCAAAGTTTAGAATTTACAGTAATACACACAATGGTGGCGAATGTTTGTAAAGGCGTATCCATATTACATATTATAAAAAGTAATGTTACATAGCGAACACATTATACCATTCACTTATATCAATGAACATAATTTGTGTGGGCATACGCCAATGACAGTTGCTGCAATACATTGCGAACTGATCAATTCCACGGGATTACAGATTTTGACGCTCTTAATTGCATGTGAAAACGAAAATGGTAATTTATAAACAAACTTGACAATCGTACTGCTAAACTTCTACAAGTATACCACATTAACATCGCCGTTATTTTAGTAATAACATACTAAATCCAAATACAAATCTTACAGCAGTAAAAGTTCGGGTGGGCAATATATATTTTAGGAAGGTCGCCAATATGTAAAAATCAGTAAGGTATGTCAGGGGAATGATTTTATATCCATACAAAGCGATAACAAACAAACATATGCCACTTGCACATATGATGAGATTTGAGATTGACACATCTTATATAAATATGTCTCACCCGAGTGGCTACGGGTCCACATTTGGGATGTAAAGAATAGAACCATTGTTACCTGCCGCGCATGTCGTAAGAGGCGATTAAGGAGATCGGTGAAATCGGATGCACATGTCATAAATGTGTAGAAGTCTATGCGTTTATGGGCTTACCAAACCAATGTGCAAAGTATACACGTTCTTGGCAAAGATCAAGCATTTCACAAAGAGTGATTAAATATGTCTCACCATAAATCTTTGGTAAGGTAAAGTTATTGCTGTATACTGTATTTCCAATGTGGTTCTGCCAAAATGCACGAATAATTGCATTACTTTCATGAATATCTGCAACACGTTCTATCGAAGTGCGAGCTGTGTATCCACCGCGATCTATATAGTTGCAATAACATTCCGCATCTGATCTGTGGAGGCAATACTCTCCATTTTGTCCAAATGTTATAGTGCAAATCTGAAAACAATCACCATCACATTAGATATCAAATTATAAATGAGAAAAAATATAAATACACTATGGACAGCAAAAGAATCATAGATGTTATAAAGAAAATGAAACAATATGTCAGAAGACAAATGTATTAATATGTTAAATGAGAACATTACTGAAGTACATGACCATGTTGAGACACAAGATAAACATGTGATTATAAATAGTCAACATATTTCATACAAATTAAGTCTCCATCTAGACAGCTAATCTTCTAATATCCAAATCCACAAATGTTATTGAATGTTTGAATGTTAGAACTTTATATCATTGTAGACTTTCATTAAACGATGAAGATGGATGTGGAGTTAGTCATGTGTGACGTATGTCAGTTGGGATATTTGTTAGAACATCTCTACGTTGGACAACGGATGAGAAAAGAAATACTGAGCGTACACGTGAACAATGGAGAATACATGTGAAAATAATGGAGAAACTTTCAATAAAGTAAAAGATGGAGACATAATTATCATGTTAGAAATATAGTTATTGATAGGAAAGATCTGATACTGATCACTAATATATACTTGCAACAAATCGCAGCAATAAGACTAGAGACTCAGAGAGAAAAATATCAGGAGATACAACTAGGAATAAGACAGGCATGCGCTCTCACCAGACCTGTTCAACATATGCAGTGAAAAAATCATGTGACATAAAGAAGAAATAGGCAGGAATAACAGTTGGCGGACACAACATGAACAAACTAAGATACGCTAATGACACAATTCGCACGGCTACAAATAAACACGATCTACAAGACTTGATATAAATAACTGAGATAGAAATTGAACAAAATAGATTAAGCTTGGATATAAAGAAACCAGAGGTAATGGTTACCTCCAAGAAAAAGTAAACACCACAATACAATCAAAATAAATAACACAACACTGAAATAAGTCCATCGATTCAAGTACCTGGAAACATTTCTAACATCAGATGAAAGATGTAAAACAGAGATTAGGAGTAGAATAACTCATGGGAAAGTAGCTTTTATGAAAATGAAAAACACATTATGCATGAATTCACTACAATGAAACTGCGGAAACGAGTACTCCAGCGCTATATTGAATCAATACGTTTGTATGATAGCGAATCATGGACAAAGAAAAAGCAATAAATAGGATAATTGGAAGCCAGAGAGAGGCGGTTTTACAGAAGGGTGATGAAAATTGCATCTGCAGTGGAAAAAAAATAAATGATGATGTTAAAAACAGGTCTGCACACAAAGAAACCTTATCCAAAGAACAATAATTAGACAATCAAGGTTCTTCTGGCATATACTGAACACTGTTTAGAACATTTTGGAGACACATCAACATAACGAAACAACAATGGGAGGAGCTAATAAATCTATGTTTAGAACACGGTCTAATAATAACAAACACATTTATCAACATAGACAGAGCCACATAAAAACGTGGTACAGATGGGACAATTTGCTTCAAGCGTCAAAGATTGATTACATACTCGTAAGATACAGTCAGAAGAGATATATCACAGATGCCAGAGTTATATCAAACATTAACATAGATACCGACCATCGACCCTGTCGTAATAACTAAAAGAAGCAATCGCTGAGACCACAATTCAAAACTGAAACAAAACATTGGAAAGAACCTGTTATAAACTTTAAAAGTTGAAGGGAAAAACAACCAGAGACGAGTTATATCAAGAAATGAACCAGATCTACAACACCTTACCCAAGAGAATTGACAACATCGAGAAGGAATGGGAAGTATTTAAAACCTCCATATCAAACAATTTACTAAAATATGTGGCACAAGAGGACCAGCTAAAGCTCATAAAAACAGCATGGTGGAGTGAAGAGATACAAACAGCCATACACAGACAGAAACATTGTTTCCAAACACGGTTGAAATCTAAAAACCATAACGACTATGTACAATACCGTCTAGCCAGGAAAGAGGTGAAAAGAAGTCAAGAAAGAGAAAGAAAACTCTTGGTGCAAATATGGAGAACATCTAATAGACTTATGCAGGACAAAACCGAGATAATTTTATAAGATTGTAAGGCAATGAGAGTGAGAGACAATAGCTACAACCCTAACACTATCATTAACAGTAAGAAAGGAACACCATTACTCAACAGACAAGATAGAATGACCAGATGGAAGGAATATTTTCAAGAACTTTACAACCCTAACAAATTAACTGAATATATATACACAACAAAGGAAAGTGAAGAAATAGAACCATATATATTGATCCAAGAAATTGAAACAGCAATAAAGAACAGCCCAAACAACAATTCACCAGGTGCAGATTTGATACCCAACGAAGCAATTAAAGCATGCAAAGAAATAGGAGTAAAATAGTTAAATAGAATATTCACAGCCGCTTGGACAGCAAGAACAGTTCCAGATGACTGGCAAAAATCAGTAATAGTCCCATTATGGAAAAATAAAGGCAATAAAAGAGAATGCGAAACATTCAGAGGCATTTCACTATTACGCCACACTGGTAAAATATAAGCAACAATATTAGAACAGAGCATAATACACATCGCTGACCCACAAATAAGCCCCTCACAGTTTGGATTTAGAAGAGGAGTGGGATGCACAGACGCTCTATTTAATCTGAGACAACTGAGTGAAAAAGCAATAGAATATAATAAAGAGCTACAGTTATTATTCATCGATCAAGAAAAGGCATTCGACAGAATAGATATAAGCATTCTATGGGAAACACTAGAAAACTATGGGATCAAGGGACAACTGCTAGACAATATCAGAGTAATATAAACAATTAGCCACCGTGTGGTAAGAACAACAGACGGAATTACAGACTCGTTTGAAACAAAATCAGGAGTAAGACAGGGTTGTGTGCTATCATCTTGTCTTCAACATATAAATAGACAGAATAGTGAAAGAGGCACAGTGCGAAAAGACCTTATTGACATAGACAACGATCACGACGACCAATTAAACAACAAAATCAACGAATTGCTTTTTGCGGACGACCAAAATTTAATCTATGAAGATGAAGATCAGCTACAACATCACATGAATTCACTGCTAATAGCACGTAGAAAGTACAACATGAAAATCAATAAACAAAAGACCGAGACCATAAAATCAGCAGAACACCAAGCCAAGCAAACATACAAATAGATAACACGAGGAGGGAAAGCAAGTTTCTGAATTCAAATATTTAAGCAGCATTTTCCCAGAGGACGGAAAACTCGATAGAGAAATATAGACAAGGTGTCAAAAAGCAAATGCAGTGACCTACAACACCCAAAGATCAAGATGGAAGTGAAAAGACAGATGATAAAAGTATTTTTCTACCAACACTTTGTTACAAGTGCCAAACATGATCTCTTACAGCAACACATCACAGAAAGCTCACCACGTGTAAAATGAAATGCTTGAGGAAGGCAGTGGGAGTCACAAGGAAAGACATACTACGAAATGAGGACATCAGAAGCAGAGGGCATAACTTCATGCACCGAATATATCGAAAGACAACAAATGCAGTGGTTTGGACATTTAATGAGAATGAAATACAACCAACTACCAATAACAGCATACAATAAAAAGAGATCGAGTACTTGGGCTAAGGAAAGACCAAGAAAAATATGGATAGACAATATCAAGACCAAACTACATAAACACGGATACAACACAAGAAGGGCGACTCATCTAGACCTAGAATACAAATTAAAGCTTCCATCCCTACTCTTAACGGCAAGAGTGGACAGCCAACTACATCTTCCCCCTGGGAACAGACAATAGACAACAGGTAAAATTCAATGAAGGAAAGAACGTGGGAACATGATCAGACATCTCGCTTCGACAAAAGATAGACGTCAGAACTGTTTAACTGCACCAAGGAGAAAGAGAGTTGTAGAGAGACATGGTCGTCTACGCCAGCAGGCATGACACTTGATTGACTGATTTATATCTATGATTGTCACATTCTTACTTCCTTATTTCATACGTGCGATTATAATATTTCGTGCAAGAGTCTCTCTTATGCAGAGAGTTATACCGATAGAATAGGATGTCCATTCCTTTGAGGATCTTCACCGGTGCCACGGGGTCTCGTGTATCTGTACTGCAATTTTCCTCACTGTTTGTCATCGGCGTGTGGTGACGGTTTATTTTAGATATATTTTCTTTTGAAAATGGAGGACGACTACCGGCATTACGTTAGAATAAATTTACAAACAAAAGTGGATGAAGACCAAGGTAAGGTCGACATCAGAACTAAGATGAACACGTCTTAAATATGTTCGTTTGGGCTTAACAAATATTCGCATCATCTACTGTAATTGCGCAAGTGTTAATCAACTTGAGCTAATTCTCGAAACCTGTAAGTACAACCAACATACCGTAGCTCTTCAGGAAACGTGAGGGTTTGCTACGAATGTCTGGTTTCCAATGTTTTTACAACAAAGACATATGGGTCTAGCAATTCTACTCCGTAATAGCATTGAAGTGTCGGAAGTCGACATCTCTTGTTGGGATAAGGACGACATGCAATGGACCAAGCGGATAGTATAGATTCCCTAATGGAGGACGTGATTCAAGTAATAGTGGTGAATCTACAACATTAACCAGACTGCAATCATTCAAAGTCTAATGTGATGTGGCTAGCCATAGCTTTATGCTGGTAGCCAAAGATAAATAGTAAACCAACACCGAATCGGTGTCGTTAGTCGCCACACGCTGAGACACACTGGAGAGAAGATCAGCGCACTTATGGACTAATTGGTTTGACGTACAGGGATGATGATCCGACGAATGAACTAAACTAAACTATAGATCGTTCCGAAATTCGTGAACGACTTTACCGAATAATATAAAATCATCCAATTGGTAGGCCATGCTGCAGACACTATTCAGCTGGTATTGGGACCCACACATATACCCCATATGGTAGAATAGATACTGGTGCCTTCAATATGTTGTTATAGTTCGTTCCAAAATTCGTGAACATCTTTCTTTTCTTTTCTTTCTTTTTTCCGTCTCTGCTTTTTTGCCGCTAGGCGTAGCAGGTTTAACTGATGAACGATTTCCGAGATAATACACGCTCGGTCGCTTGATATGTTGTGGTGTTGTGGAGTTTTAAGATGCCTGTAACTCCATCAACCCATCTTTTTCTTGATCTGCTCCTTCCTCTTGATGATTCTATTTTCAGGTTGCACGCTCCTGCAACTGATGTATTCGGGTTCATTCTGACCAAGTGGCCAAACCATTTGAGTCTCTGTTTTTCAATAAATCTAATAGCAGGTGTTGTTCCGACTGTTCTTCTAATTTCCTCATTTCTTATATGGTCGCTTCTTGTTTTATTTACTGCTTTCCTCAAGCATCTCATATCGCATGTGGTAATATTCCTTTCTTGTTCTTTTGTCAGTGTCCATGTTTGGCTCTGGTAGCACAGTGTTAGTACAAAGATTGCATTTATAATCTGTCTTTTAGTCTCTACTGGAATTGCTGGGTGTTTCAAGATTGGGCTAAGCTGGTATGTAATGTTGTTTGCTTGCTGGATTCCTAGTTTCGATCTCTCTGTCCAGTCTACTATCAGATGTGAAGATACTTCCAAAGTATTTGAATTCTCTCACATGCTTTAGCGTTTGATCATTTATTTGTATGTTGGTATCTTTATGTTCTCTGCTTATATTCATGACTTCTGTCTTTTGAATGTTGATCTTCATGTTGTATTTGAGGCTGCTATTGTTAAGTAAGTTTATGTGTTTTGAAGCTGTTTAATATTATTATGGAATAGACACTGGTCGTCAGCAAAGAGCAGTTCATTTTGTTGGTCTACGTCTTGATGGACTTGTTGGACTACGTGATGTTTCGTCTATTATGGTGATACTATCCATGTATATAATAAAGAGGAAAGGTGATAAAACACATCCTTGCCGTACTCCTGATGTTACTGGAATCCAATTTGTGAGTCCAGCACTCTTTCGGATGGCACTTTCACTTTCTATATACATGGCTCTAACACAGTCTAGCAGCGTTCCTTTTATTCCGTAGTTTTCTAGAACATCCCATAATATGTCTCTGTTAACCCTATCAAATGCCTTTTCTTGGTCTATGAAGGCTATATTCATTTGATTTTTGTATTCTATTGTCTTTTCACTAATTTGTCTTAGGGCAAATATTGCATCTGTGCACCCTTATCCTTTTCTAAATTCAAACTGTTGTGGGCTGAGTGTTGGCTCCACAATTGGTCTTAGTCATTGCTCCAGAACTCTTGCAAATATTGTTCCTACATGGCTTAGGAGGGAGGTGCCTCTATAGTGAACATCTTTAGCGACTGATATAAAATCATCCCTTGACATAAATTATTGAATTTCACATTTATCTATAGGTAACAGTGACAACCTTCCTAAAGTATTTTTGCCCAACCTTTAGTGCTGTACGATCTTCATTATATGTTGTAACTAAAATAACAGTGATGCTGATTTAGTATACATATATAAGTTTAGCATTACGGTTGTCAACTTTTTCTATATATTACGCATTTCAGTATTCCACATGGAATTCAGCTCAAGTAAAAATCTGGAATCCCGTGGAATTAATCAGTTTACAATGTATCTCAACGAGTGTCATTGCGTAAGAACAAACTATTATTTTCATTGATAAAAGTGGAAGATATCATGTGTTCACTGTGTAGCATTGTTGTTTATAATATGAAATAGGGATACATACATCTTTGCAAACATTCGCCACCATTTTGTGTATTACTGTAAATTCTAAACTTTGATGCTCATTTTGTGTTGCTTATGCACAATCATATTTTGTAAAAAACGATTTTACATCAATCAAGTTAACTACTAATTACTTAAACATGAATTCGTAAGGTCGTGAGGTATCTAAGACTACATGCAAAAAATTACTATTATGCATCCGGTAAACTTCGTACGAATTAAATCTTAGTGTGTTCACGAATTTTGGAACGAACTATAGTGTGGAATGATCCAGCTAAAGATCACCAGATTTGTATTGTTATTGCCTGGCTTCACACATGGATCGCAAAGTGGTTACGCAGTTGAGTTGACGTTGATAATGCTTTACCTATACCTTGACACAACTTTCTAGCATCAACAAGTTTAGATTATTCCTTATTTATATTTTAGTTCATTTAGTTGATTGTGCTTGTATGTGTTTACTTGATATAGACATATGGTCAAAACGTCGATTTTTGTCCATTTTCTTGTTTAGTCATCATTTTGTTCCCTAACGTATGTAATACTGCATATACCAATAGTTGTACATATCGCCAGTGTATTGTGATTACTGTTTTCATTATATAAAGTATTGCTATAACCTTCACAAGAGTTTTACACCATTCCTCTTCAAACTTCTAATAACTGATTGCTGTTTCTCTATAGTACAAACAGCATTCCACCATTTTGTATATAAACTCCTCACAATTAAGCATGCCACATTATCTGTTGGACAGTGACACAACTTTCTCTAGTAGTGAAACTTCCATGCACTGAAGTTTGAAATGTATGGGATATTTGTTTCATGAAATATTGTCTATTTGATGATTCTTATATAAAATCATTTGTCTATTCTGAGATTACTATAGAATCTAGACATTACTTGATATCTTAGTAACAGATAGTTAAATAATTTTAGAATTATCTTATGAAATAATATCTTATATTTCAACTGTTTGATGGTAGTAGGGACAATTCTTCTTATTCAGCTGTAGATTTACTTATTAACTTATAACTCATATTCCACAAGTCGGTTACAGTTAATAGCCAACAATACTAGATAACTAGTACTAACTAATGAATGTGTGGTATACAAGTAACAGTTTAACTTTTAAACATGCATCAGAAAAAACACATTGATAACTTTACAGTTACAAATTCTTGATTTTCTATTTTCAAAAGTTGAACTGTCGCATGAGCTAGCCATCCTGCTTTGATAAGATTAACAACTTGTGAATAAAATATCCCCCTGACAATATAACTATCCAGGCCGCTAAGGAAGCCTTCAGTACATTCTGAATCACGCAGCATATGACCTAAACTTATTCCTTGCCCACCAATTTCTAGAAAGAGAAATACATACAAAATAGCAATGTTAGTACAGTTTAGATGATAAAAAAAATGTCATCTCACAAAATATTGTTGTTATATTTAGGATGATTTTGCAAGTGTGTTACCAATGTTTAACAGGGGATCAGTGAATAGTAACATTGTAATCTACACTTCTTCTTATTTCTTCTTTTGTCGTCACACTGCTACCGGGTTGTTGCTCAGTGTCGTCACACTACTACCGGGTTGTTGCTCAGTGTCGTCACACTACTACCGGGTTGTTGCCCAGTGTCGTCACACTACTACCGGGTTGTTGCCCAGTGTCGTCACACTACTACCGGTTTGTTGCCCAGTGTCGTCACACTACTACCGGGTTGTTGCTCAGTGTCGTCACACTACTACCGGGTTGTTGCCCAGTGTCGTCACACTACTACCGGGTTGTTGCCCAGTGTCGTCACACTACTACCGGGTTGTTGCCCAGTGTCGTCAACTACTCCGGGTTGTTGCCAGTGTGTCACGACTACTCCGGGTTGTTGATCAGTGTCGTCACTACTACGGTTGTTGCCCAGTGTCGTCACCTCCTACCGGGTTGTTGCCAGTGTCGTCCCTACTACCGGGTTGTTGCCCAGTGTCGTGTTTTTCTGTTTTTGTCTTGCGCTGTTCTGGTGGCTTGTGTGATTGTTATCTTTGCTCTTTCACAGGATTCTGCTACGCCATCTAACCATCCTTTCCGTGGTCTTCCTCTTGCCTTCTTTCCCGATGTTCTGTTGTAGAAGACTCTGTATACTGTGGAGTTTGGATGCATTTTTATTAAGTGGCCAAACCACTTCATTCTTTGTTGATCTATGTAATTCAAGCACAGTTTTGTGACAACTTTCTTTCTTATGCTGATGTTGGTGATTCTGTCTTTTCTTGTGTTGTTGGTAACTTTTCGCAGACAACACATTTCCCATGTAGTTATTTTTTGTGACTGCGCTTTGTTCAATGTCCATGTTTGGCTCTGGTAACACAAAGTAGGTATACGACACTGCATGTGGTAATAGATCACTAAGTCTCAGTTTCAGTTTGAAATAACTACATTGTACTCTGGACACGTCCATAGGAGCTCCAATCTATTGGTAATATCTCCAACAGCGTTCTTATGTATGTTTCATATGACTAATGTTCATATATAATGTTAGTAAAACAAAAGTTATCCAAATCTAGTTTCAAATTCAATCAACTTACTTTCTATATCTTAGTCATTTGCCAACTCTCGCTGATATACACTATTAGAATAATTTAGTTTTCAAACTATATAACTTTGAGTTCTGTATTATATTTATATTTTTAAAAGCTAATGTTGCTTTGACAATTCATAGCATATTTTCTTTTTCGTATTTTGCGTGTAGTAAAAATTGCAACCCCAAAACGAGTCTGTTGTTTGTATCATTTTGGATTCCAGTGTGATATCTGTCAGCTCATAACTTATGTGCTGTCCAACTTTTGATGGTATAAAAGATAAGTTGTCTGTTATTATGTAGATATCTCGAGGCAATATCATCTGCAAATTTCAAATCTTTCAGTTGTCTTTTTATTTTCAGCAAACGCAGTTTTGACCAGTGGCGACTCGTGCTAATTTTTGGTGGTGGGACCAGACACGTTTTTTGTTGAAAATTATGGTATTGGGTTAGGTTATATTTTTATTTATACAATAATAATACACTTTACACATTACATTTGGTGGGGTTCGGGCCCACTAGCCCTTAATGAGGAGCCACCTTTGGTTTTGACAATGCAACCTTTTTCATATCACCTGTCGATGGCCACTCAAAACAAGAGTAGAGATAAAATTCGACCTTGTTTTACTCCGATTTCAGTCATAAACCAGTAGATGTGCCCAACGTCAGTGTGGACTGCACACTATGAATCATCATTCAGGATTTTGAGATTTATTATTTTGGATGGTACTCCATAATATCTCAGACTATTCCACGAGGAGATTTTGTCTCGAATAGCAAACGCCTTGTTAAATGTCATCATCATCATCAAAAAGCTTGCCACCACAATAGTCCATCAAAATTGATCACTCATAGGCCAGATGTCCTGCCTCTGCAGCCGTCATATTGAAACTATCAGTTACATCCTGAATCCATCTTCTTCGTGGTCGTCCTCTTCTTCTCTGTGCCAGTATGTCTCCTTCCAAGATAGTCATCTCCACCACTTAATGTGTTTTTATATGTCCAAAATATCTCAAGTTTCTCTTTCTTATTTGTATCATTTGCCAGTTTTCTTTGTTCTTTCTGCATAGATCTATTTGTTCTCTTCTATGTCCATGATATACGGATGAATCTTCTGTAACACGTATATTCAAAAGAATATGTGTGTTTTTCCATTGCCTTATTAAATGTCCATGCTTCATACCCATATGTTGCCACTGGGAATATGTATCCCTAGTACTTGATCTTTGTTTTCTTATCTGTTTTCCCACGCCTTTTTAAATGTCCAGCTTCATACCCATATGTGCCATGGGAATATGTATACTCTAGTACTTTGATCTTTGTTTCTATCTGTTTCCACAGCCTTATTAAATGTCCATGCTTCACACCCATATGTTACCACTGGGAATATGCATGTTCTTAGTATTCTGATCTTTGTTTTCTTATCTGTATTCCCATAGCCTTATTAAATGTCCATGCTTCACACCCATATGTTGCCACTGGGAATATGTATACTCTTAGTACTTTGATCTTTGTTTTCTTATCAGATCCGTTCCATACTGTTTTTATTTGTTTTTTAAGCCACGTTTTTTTTTTCTTTTAATTTCCTTCATCCCATTTCCATCTGTTGTTATTATTGAACCAGTATATTCAAAACTGTTCTCGTTGTCTACTTTCCTAATGTGCGAGACTTAATATATGCAGTTATTGTTTCACATTATGTTCCTCCAAGATTAATTTGAGAGTAATTATTTGATCATATCATCTAGTACTAGATGTTAAAACCAGCGTGTTCTACTCTCAGCATTGTATCCATTACTATCATGTCAAGATTAGCACAAGATGTAACGGATTTGTATATGTTTGTCCAGAATCTGTTTCCCAGAGAAAGCTAAGCAAATGGTATATATTAAATACGTTTCTAGTAATACATTTAATATCTTCAATGAGCACATGACTGTTGCTTATAACAAGCAATCATCATCAGGTTCCGTACCGTCTTTCGTAAGCGATCGTGAATCTCCAGATCTCTGTTTCCGGTATTTGCTATCATCTCAGATGTTCACGTACTACCGTGCCATGAATTCATGTTATCCAAAATTGTCTTTCTCTCTCTGTCTCGTCTCCCCTCGATTTTACCGGTTGTCACAATTTGTGTCTCATTACATGTCTGAAAAATGATGATTGTCTCATTGTTATATTGATAATAAGCTTTCTCTGTGTCTGGACCTCATTCAACACCTCCAGATCTGTTATTTTAGCAGTCCATTGGATTCTCATCATTCTTCTGTCAAACAAAATCTATGAATCTATTGCTATTTTAACAGTTTCCTCAGCTACACGGTTATTATAGAAATCTCGTTTATAGACTTAAAAATAGTTTCGGTATAGAAAGAGAGAACATATCAGATGATAACAGACATCATCGCCAAAGCAAGATCTATCTTTTAGGTAAAGTATCTCTCTGCAAAATCTATCTTTTAGGTAACGTATCCCTCCTGCAAGATCTATCTTTTATGTACGTATCGCTCTGCAAGATATATCTTTTATGTAAAGTATCGCTCTGCAAGATATATCTTTTAGGTAAAGTATCGCTCTGCAAGGTCTATCTTTTAGGTAAAGTATCGCTCTGCAAGGTCTATCTTTTAGGTAATGCATTACCATGCATGATGAGGTGCAGCTATATGAACAACGTCGCGCCAGGTTTAGTTAGCTGGTGTAATAAATCAATTAACCTAACGGTCAACTTCTGATACAGGTGTAATTGAAAGAATGGAGAAAGACTATAAAAAGAAGGAACAAAGATAAAAAAAAGAAAAATATTGGGATGGTTAACCCTTGGCCTACTGAACTGACTACACATAAATTGTTTCACTCAATTACGAACGTTAAGTGGAAAACAAATAACGAGTTCATCATCATCATCAAGTAGCTTGTTCTTTCCGGAACTTGGCTCCTATGACAGCAGTCCTGAAAAACTCTCTGTTCTGTGCAAGTTGGCCAGTGTCAGCAGCAGTCATTCTAGGATCGCTCATTGTCTTCTAGGTCTTCCTCTAGTTCTTCTCCCAGGCAAGTTATTCAGTTCAATATTTAATATTCTTGGAAACAAAATATCATCAACATAATAGTACCTTGCACCAGTTCATCAATTAATTCAAGGAAAAATAATATACTTCATGGGTTGCTACATATATCCATGCTAATCACAATATATATATATATATATATATATATCTTGTATGTTGAAAACTCCAATCCCTTCCCTTTCTACCCGGCCTCTGCCAGATTTAGTGATAATATTCTTCTTAATGATATATATATAATAAAACAATGCATATAAGACATACAAAGATCAAGTTTTATTTATCTCATGTTAAGTTCGAAGATTTCTTTCTTCTATTATATCAACACTCTGTTCAATTCTGATAAATATGTTCCCTTCATGTGATAACTACATAAACACATTAGTCTTTTCTTGGAACTGCGATTTGACAAATGCTTCTTAGCTGGTCAGTAAAGGGTTGAATGCCAAGGGAGCGACGTAACTAACGTAAAGTCAGTTAATGAAAATTATGTTCAATCATTTAAAGTTCTCCAAGAGCATGGAATTTATAGAAAGCTCATAATTCCTGCTCTTTTAGTATACATATGATAATCAACGTAGTAGTCCCATCGTTGGGATGTTACCAAACTGTATCCATTCCGGACTCCTGGTCATCTGACACGTCAGTTCCTCCAAACATTATCTCGGTGGAGTGGTACCATGCGACACTCGAACTCTTGCCTCATGGTCGCCTAGTCGGTTGATTTAATAACAGATTCCCTCGTGAGAGTGGTTTAATCCATCACAATTCCTAGGATTCCTGAGTATGCTGTACCAGTTGGTCAGTACTAGTCCCAACTAAGGTAAGACCAGATAAGAATACCGCCGAAAATCGACTGTAGTGGTCGAGATGTGGTTCTCAACAATGAGAGGTTAGATGAGTTTGATATCAGTTATCAGAGGACTATCATCATAACACTCCGGACATGTCCATAGATGCTCCGATTTCTGCCTCAATAAATAAAGCAGCGCCCAGAACGCCAGTTCGATGTAGACTAATAAGTCTCTTTGCATATTTTCTATGCCATTCTTTGTAGGATGCACCAATATTGACACCCATCTCTAAATCGGGTCTGCGAGTGGGACTATCAACCCTGGAACTCTTCTGTTTGAAAAGACTCTCTCAGTACGTTAAGAATGGCATTTCGACCATTGCAGCCCCCTCAGATACCGTGGTCATGCCAGCCAATCTGTCAGCTCGTACATTTACCCTGACTCCAGCGTGCGCAAGGATAAAATGAAAGTAATGAGTTTGATAAAGTTGCATTAAGACTCATGTCTTCTGGTAAAGAACTCAACTTGTAGCAAGTCTGACAATAGTTCCTTGCTATACAACGTACTAAGTCTAATATTCCTGCAAATGTTCAATTGAAGTGACCACATGATTTCGTCTGATCCCAGATGCTTACTAGTAAAAACAGTCTTGAATAAGATTGACAGTTATGCTCTCTATGCAGTCATTTGTAACTAAGTCATGGTAACTCTCGTGTTTCTCTTATCTGTTATGAACAAAATATCGCTGGATCATCCAGTCACCTCGACTGGGAAACTTTGTCGGTCGTAATATATGATGTCCTCGCATTCGTTACTTTGAATAATAACTATCGGAATGTCTTATAAAAATTTTCATCTCTTTATTATCTGTTTCATATCAGCTCAAACTACCCAGTACATATCTAGTCTATATGATTGGTCTACTGTTTTTAACCGTGATACACTCAATCACCGTGCGTGGTCACTAGTCTTGTGTCTGAAGTAGAAACCGCGCATAATAATTAGACAGTCAGCGTTCCAACAAGCAAACAGTTGGTATAGTCTGTCCATTAATTCGTGAGCACGTTTGAAATTGATTTTCTCGAAAACTACCTGTTGGATCTCAGTGATTTTTGCATGCAGCCTTAGAATATCCATGACGCTAAATAAAGCTAACCAGTAGTCCATAGATGCTACGGATTTTGCACATCGGCGAATTCCTTTGATCTTTTATGGCAATTGCAAATACGGGGGCTCAAATTTTAGATTTTACAGTAATCCTTAGAATTTGTCCATGTCAATTCTATTCATAGGTGTATCTCCATATTAACTTGATAGGTCAAGTAATTAAGTGTGTTGCCCTTTATGTGCAATCGTGAACTTGGATACAATATGCAACAGTTAGTCCTCCTCTTCGGTCACCATTAGACCCCAGGGTGTCTTAACTTCACCACAAACTGTATGATGGTAGACGCATTTGGATATGGAAATGTATACGTTGCTATTTCTCAGTCTGTAATCAAAATATGATTGTATCATCCCGAATCTGACGATTCCATGAGGTTGATAATTGTTACTGGCTGGACAAATTGTAATCCATCTCGGTGCCAGTACTCGTCTTCCTCTCAGAGCACATGTTCAACACACTTCTTCCAGAACTGCATGTCTATCATTGAGAAGGACTCACGTGTCATAACTTCAACATCACACCTTTTAAACGTCCTGTTCTGTTCGGCAACTTGCCCTTTACTTTAGCCCAGACAAGCTCTATCGGATTGAGGTGAGCATGATATGGAGGTAGTCGCAAAGACGTGTGGCCGTATTCCGAAATGATTTTGTCAATATGAAACACCTTTGTCTTATTTGTCATCCTCACCAGGTGCAACAACTCGGGTTTCAAATATGTATCATCGAAGCTGACATTTTCCTTAGCAAGCCAAGTCCTAATTTGATCTTTTGTATTTGATGCAGTTGGTACTTTGTCTTCCGCTGATACTGCGTTGTGATAGGATGCATTATCCATTACCAAGCATGATGGTCTGTTTAGAATTGGAAGTAGATCTTTCTCCATCCAGTGCCTGAAAATATGTCCATTCATTTCTGTGTGGTAGTCCCTACCGTCGGTACTTTTGATTGGAAAATAAGTCCAGCGTCATGGACAAGACCTTCTTCACTGCTTCCTGCATGTGTTAGTATAATACGCTGGCCTTTGCTGCTTGGTATTTTTCTTTTCTGTTCACCGTCTACTGATTGCCATTCTTTAGCATTGGTGTGGTGAGCATTGACCCAGGATTCGTCCAAATATACAATATCATAGCCTTTCCTCTGCCGCTCACGGATCTGCCACAGGTATTTACTACGGGCAGCAATTAAATGTGGCTTTTCACAAATAATATTCCTGCCGCCTATAGTTTTTCTGAAGGTGAAGCCGGCGGCTCTTACAATTTTCCATAGAGTACTTTTAGAAATGTCTATGCTGCAATCTGATTGCAGTTTTAATTTCAGTTTCCTGAGAGTAACACGTTGATTTGTCGCAAACATTTTCAAGAGCTCCCGTCTTATGACATCTATGTCAAAGTCGTCAATTGTTCTTTTCCTTCCTTGCTTGACATTAGTGCACTTTGTGTCTTGTTTAATCCATCGAGAAAAGGATTCTCTATTCAGACCAAGCGCCAGTTGCGTTCGTTTCTCAGGGTTATGAATATCGCAATATAGATGACCTCTCTTAGATTCCCTACGGAAGTGTTGGTATAGTAAAACTGTAACCTTCTGCATTGTTATAAATGTGCACTTCAGACTCATTATGAATGTGATATCAATGTCAGTTTTGATAAGCCAACAAATATGATACAATAGCTTCATACAAATAGCGAGATACACCTATGACTATACAACGGTATCCCAATTATAACGTCATATGCTTTCCGCTTTCAAAGTCGACTGGGTTAGGTGCACGGGATTTCGTGAAATTGTTGTATACTCACGATATTTCTATGTTACCATAATGTATTTTTAGAACAACGCGTCTGTGTACCGTAGATCTGTTACTATTGTGTACAATCCTGTGAGGTTGATTTTAATATAGCCTGAAGAAGAAATATTTCAAACTACATCAAATTTTCTTGGAAAAAATATTTCTCTAGCGTCATGGATATTCTAAGGCTGCTTGCAAAAATCACTGAGATCCAACAGGTAGTTTTCGAGAAAATCAATTTCAAACGTGCTCACGAATTAATGGACAGACTATAGAACAAAGGCCACTCAATAATTACTATAGTACGTTTACAAATGTTTGCCCTCAGTCAAGTTCAATTTTCTCAAAAAAGTATATATTGTATTGATTTGAAATTTTGCATACAGTCTTATATTTACGATTACCAAAGGAATATGTCGTTGACAGCTCGAAATGCAGCTCAAATTGTGCATATCGGCGTATTTCTTTAATGTTTTGCGAAAACTTCAGCAAATCTATGCAAAAGAACTAATTTTACAGTGATACACTTCATATAGGTTAAGGATGTCATCAAAGGCGGATCCCTATTCATATAGTGATGGGTGCCATGTATATAATTAACATAGACATATACTTAGCATAGACATATGGAAGAATTATAAAATAGAAAATGACTGGAGTATGACAATAATATATTTCTAACCTTATTCTGTGTCGGACGAGTCCAGTAGATTGATGACTGTTCTAGGTTGAATTAAATGCAAACAATCCTTTCTCCAATATTCATCTTCTTCTTTCAAGACATGGTCCTCACATTTTATCCAGTAAGCTTTATCAACATTTGATAGCGCAGCGTGGGTTAGTATCTTGACGTCAGACAATTTGAATGTAGTATTTTCAGCTGCCACTTGTCCTTTAATTTTAGCCCACACAAGTTCTATTGGGTTTAAATGTGAATGGTACGGTGGAAATCTCAAACACCTATGACCATGCTTCTCTATCAACTTGTCAATTTGAAATTTCTTTGACTTTTGTGTCTGCTTTACAAGGGACAACAATTCTGGTTTGAAGTAAGTTTCATTGAACGGAATATTTTCTCTGATGAGCCACATCTTTATTGCGTCTTTTGTGCTCGATGTCGTAGGTATTTTGTCTTCTTGTGATATAACATTGTGATATGATGCATTGTCCATTATGAGACAAGATGGTCTATCTAAAGATGGAAGAACTGTTTTCTCGAGCCAATTTCTAAATATTTGGCCATTCATCTCTGCGTGATAATCCCTATTGTCTGTAGACTTTGAAACGAAAACGAGTTCAGCATTCTGCAATAACCCATTATGTCTACTACCACCGTGGGCTATGACTAAACGTTGTCCTTTACTACTTGGTACATATCGCTTTATCCTTCCATCTACTGACTGCCATTCCTTTGCATTGGCGTGATGTGCATTGATCCATGTTTCATGCAAATGCACAATATCATAACTTTCTCTGCGCAATTCTCTTATTTCACGTAGGTACTTGCTTCTCATGACTACTAAATGCGGCTGCTCGCAAATAATATTTCTTCCACTCAGTATACTTTCTAAAGGTGAAGTCTAATGTCCTTATAACTTTCCACAACGTACATTTAGATAACTCAATGTCATTGTTCTTCCTTAAACAAGTCTGCAGTTTTCTTACAGTCACTGTTTCTTTGCAAACCAACATTTACACAATTGATCGTCGTATAACCTCCTTGTCAAAGCTATCTACAATTGACTTTCTACTGGCTATTTGCTTATTGTTTGGTGGGTTCATTCTTGATTCATACATCCATCGACGAAATGACCGTTTACACAAACCCAAAGCATGCACTGTTCTCTTTTCGGGGTTTAAAATAGATTGATAAAGTCTTTCACGATCAGCTTCTCGACTCAAATATAAGTACAGCTTCATTGCAATGCTTTGAAGTGTGCAGAATTTCACTTTCAATCCCATTCTGTAATATAGCAAGAATCAGCCAACGTTTCTGGTAAATGGTTTCTGGTAAACTCACCCACTGCCTGTATTGGTATAGACTTTACCTCTGAGCATATCCGTTCAAGTGTGACACCAGCTTCTAAACAACAAAAAAAACGTGCGCACGAGAAAATATGTTGTTGACCACAGAAGTTTGGTGTGAAGCTGTAAAATCTTTAAAAATGTGTCCTTTTACACACTGACAAGAGTTTTATATACCCTATATAAACAAACATGGAAATAAGCTGTACAATCTACAAGACAAAATGTTGTTTGTTTGGTCATTCATATTTCAAGTTTGTATGCAAAATTTCATCATCGTAGTTGAAATGGTTGTAGAGTTATAGATTTTTAAACACTTGCAAACATTTGTAAACGCACTATAGTTGTCCTCACAGTTTTTAAATCCAAAAACAAGTCAAGGACTTATGGTACTGCAGCTGGCTGAACTCAGTCCCTTTTTGTAGTGACAGCAAAGCCTTGTCACACTGGCACTAATTAAGACCATTCCCCACCTTCACATGGTAACCATGGAAACAGAGAGAGGATCATGTCTGACTAAGTGGATAGTGATCGAGGAAGAGCTACTGCGCTTCAAGTACTAGTGCAGACACAGTTTCATTTTGTGTCATTCGCTCGCAAAACAGGCGAGCAGAATACCAGAGTGATTGCTTCTGCACGTCTCTCCCAGCCGATGGGAAAAGCTAAATAAATAAAAACGAATCGTAAGAAGTGAGAAGGCACAAGTCGCCAGGAGGCACGTCCATCTAGAAACCATGGTCACACTAAATTTATCAGCTCTCAGCAAGATTCATTGGAAAAAATGCAACGTGTCGTGTCGACACAAAAAAGATTGCAGTAAACTCCTTCGTAGAGGCCATGCGCATATACATTTATTTGGTAAGAGCTCAAATCATAAAGTTGCATTCTAGTGTCTAACGCAACTGTCCTCCCTGGAACAACCGGGCACGGTACAGTTGAACTGACAACTAACATCCCTGAAAAAATGTGGAAGTTGATGCCAGCGAGCAGAAAATTTCAGTTGCATTGATAGCGTCTAATGAAATGACCCTTTAGATTATTTGTGCTCAGCCCAGTCCAGTGTTTCCCGGGGCCAAGAAAACAAGAGAAGCAACTGCAATATGCCAAGTGCCGAGACACATCTCGAAAAGGCTGAGAATGTTCCTACTTCAGAAAAATTAAAAGTTGCCAGGAAAGTAAGGCCGACAATGTAGTGGTTTTACAGGTCGTCCAAGAACACATTGGCGAATTCCGACACTTTTTCCGGCGTGTTTCGCGAGCAAGATGCCATCCCGGGCTCAGATCATACAAAAGGTCAATTAAACTGCCCAAAGTTGATCGGGCGCGTGACAAGCTTATGTGCTCCAAATGACTGAGAAATGTTCCTAATTCAGAAAGACCTCACATATTCAGAAAGGTTGCACAGTGTAGACCATGAAGCCCAAATACACTTGGGCGCAGACCATGAAGCTCAAATATACTGCAAAAAATGATCGTTAAAGAGCAATGAACACACGAAGCAGCCGACAAGTGACCATTTCAATGACCAGTCCTAGAAGGGTTGTAAATGTTCCTATACTGGAACGACATCATATATTCAGAAACAGTGCAAAGTAGCAAATGCACTTTGGTAAAGATCCAAGACACACTATACGGCATTAAAGATCAGTAAAGAGTGTTTATCACACGATGAAAAATAAACACAGCACCCAGTCAGCAAGGCTGCAGTACCAAAGGATTTTTGGCGTAAATCTAAGCCGAACTGTACAGCGTTAAACTTATCATTAAAGATAATTTGTACACACGAAGGACGCCGAAGTGTGAGTGACTGACTGTCGGCGAGACGGACTCAAACCATTTCCCGTATGAGAAAAATGAAAGCCCTGACTTATACGTGTATGGTACCATATACAAGTTGGGACCTACTTAACATGGATTCAGCGTTAAGCATTCTTGTCAAAGATCAGTTGTACATCTCAAAAAAGAATGATTAAATTTGTCCCATAGAAGAACGAACGCGAAGAAGAAGAAGAAAATAAACACTGTACCATGAAATTATATGAATATTGTATGAAACAACAACAGTACTATGATATTACAAATTAAACACAAACATAGTGCATGCACTAAATACCTCTAGAGTTCAGAGCAAACAGAATCAAGATGGGCAGAAAAAGCAACATTTTGTCTTGGAGACTGGCAGATCAAATTTGATTTTTTTAAATGTGCTAGTTTTCCTGAGTTTACTAGCAACTATTAAATTAGACACACTAGAGCAACATTTATGCAATGTTTACATTTGCACATAAGGTACATCTCTGGCAAGTTGTTCAGAATTGACCTTGAACCTGATGATGAAAATATACAAATATAATATTAATTGTAGAGTAATTAAAGCAGAATCCGACAAAATGCTCAAGGACAGTAAATGTGACGGAGCTGAGACAAATACATCAATTTAAAAACCTTGGAGTACTGATAACATCAGAAATAAAGAACACAATAGGACGTACCAAAACATCGTTCCAAAAAAATGAGAAATCGTTGGATGCTGGAACAAATGAGATGATGTAGGTTTTTTCTGCGCGTGATGTTAATGCTGCAACATTGGCATACAGAAGTTCCCTGATGGTAACTTTTTGGACATTAGTTTTTGATCCAAGTCGCGCTATGTTGAATAATTTTCCATCTGATTTTGTGGGGACTTCTTTGACTTATTTGATAACATGGGGGAGCAAACAGGGATACAACTATCCTAAATATTGTGGTTGCAAGTATAGACCCCTGCTTGATGCCGCTGTTGATGGGAAAGCGCTAGAGGAAGACCTATCAAACAGCACTGTACCATTCATGGTATTATGGAATGATGATATGATTTTAAGCAGTGTAGGAGAGCAGACGTATTTTTGCCAATATCTTGAAGAGGCCAACTTAAAGGTCAAATGTTTTTGTTAGATCTATGAAGGCAATGTGTAGTGACACTCTTTGTTTGCGAAATTTCTTCTGAAGTTGTCTCAATGAGAATAACATGTTTGATGGTGGATCTGTTGGATCTAAATCCGCATTGTGACTCAAGGTATACTCGGTTTGATAGCTTTTGAAGTCTATTTAGTACAACACATGCGAAGGCCTTCCCCAAGATGCTGAGCAACGATATACTATGGTAGTTGTTACAGTCACCGCGATCACCTTTATTGTTGTATATGGTGATGATGTTTGCATCCCTCATGTTCAGAGGCACTTATTTCTCCTCCCAACGTAAGCACGATAATTCATGCAAACTGTTCCGCAGATATTGTTTTGGCACATTTGATTATGTCTGGGGGGATTCCATCCTTTCCAGTTGTCTTCTCATTTGAAAGGGAGTAGATAGCAATACTGATTTCTGACTCTGATGACATATAGTCTAAATTGTTCAAGACTGGAACAGCTTCAATTGCATCGAACCCGAAGTTAGTGACTATATTGTGGGTGGAATATAGCTATAGATAATGTTCCATCCAGCGCTACATCTGCTACGTTGCAATCGATTGTTTTAAGGGATGTCGTATTTTTTATAATTGGGCGAAATGGCTTCCTTATGCGTTTGTAAACACCTCTTATGATGCCAGTATCACAGGAGAGCTGGATAATTCTGCATAATTTTTGCCAGTAATCGTTTTCGATAGTCTGTCTGTTCTTTTGTGCGACACGTATTGCAGATGTATGTGCACGAAGTGACCTGACACGGGGATTGTTTTGGAAGTTCTGCTGGTCAATCTATATATCTGCTATGACAGGCTCCAGTTCTGCTATGTTTGCAGCAAATCAATCATGGTGTGTCTATCTCTAGTGGCAAATGTGGTTTTGGCATAATTATATATGACGTCCCGGGTATAGCACATGTTTGTTTCTGCATTTCCTTTTTTTTGGACTTTGGAGAATGCTATCTACGTTACTGCAAAATGATTGTACCATTTCTGTTTTGATGGTATTTTCGTTGTTAATGCGTGGTCATCCTTTCCTCTTTGAATGGTGGAGTGTTTTTATTTTCAGCGTAACTTTGCTGCATATCAGCGAGTGATCAGTGTTACAGTCAGCACAAAGATAACTACAATCGCTGATCACACTGTTTATTGCAGTTCGTCTAGTTATAATGAGGTCTAGTTGATGTAATGTATGTAATCTTGGATGTTTCCAGGACACCTTGTGGCAAGGCTTGGTATGAAAGATGGTGGATGTTATGTTGCAGAGGTTGTTGTAGTTGGTGTCCGATTTCATTTATTTTCCCAGTGCCATTTTTTCAAATTCACGATGGCAAAATAATGTAATCAGCGTCTTCTTCTGCTGCGATCAGTTTCTGCTGTGATCAGATCAGCTACTCCGGTATGTGTCATAGACAGGGTGGTGCGCTTGAGGTCTTCACCGGTCCCCATAGTTTGTCCTGTAGAGTTGTTTCTGTTGGCCAGATTTCCACTCTCACACTACTCAGACTGGGACTGTCTTGCAGGATGTGCTCTGGGGACTGCTTAGGTGATTCATAGGTACAGGCTGTCAAGTCCCGGAGACCCATTCTGTGGAGGTGTGCTCTGAGACTGCAGCGCCCCGTTCTAAGTCTGAAGACTGTGACCTGTGCTTTTCTGTTTAGTGTATTTATACTGTCGTGGTCTGGGTTGTATCCTCCATTTGCTTTTTTCCACATGATTTTCTTGTATTGTTTCAGAAGACTCTTTTCTTCTGTAAAGCTTTGTGTTGGGTGGTGTTGTGTTAGGCTCCTCTAGCCCGTGCAAGTTTGTCAGTCTTTTCATTTCCTGGAATGCCACAGTGTGCTGGTATCCGCTATAAGACCAGTTCAGTTTTTTTTGGAACAGCAAGCTGATTTTTTGCCGTATGTCCTGAATGAGCTTGTTTTGTCTGGGACATGAGATAGCCTGGAAAACGGATCTTGAATAGATAACGACTGCTATATGTTTTGCTGACACGTGCTGGACGTTGAGAATCTGTATGGCTGCAAGAAGAGTTGTTCTCTGTGCTCTAAAGTTCGTGCATGTTTCTCCTGTTGCCAGAGAGTGTGTTTTCTTGGGGGTGAGTGATATAAATTCCACTGCCTCCCTTCCTGATAGCATCTGTAGCTGAGCCATCTGTGAACATGCGTATCCATGTGCTGGTAGGATATATCTATTTTAGCATTTGTAATGAACTGGCTCTTTGTTCTGTCTCTGTATTTTTGGGAGATTGTTCCTGGGTTTTCTAGTTGTATTTGTGTCATGTTTTGGTAGCATACCAATGACTCTAGTGTTATGGGTTCCCACATTTTTAAGATGTCTGAATGTTGCATGCAGAATTCTCTGGCCAGAGGGTCGATATTTTTTCTTGCGAGTCTGTTTTTGTTTTCTCTTCTATGACGCTGAAGTGCCTCATTACAAAATAGATGTTCATTTTTATGAGCTCTACTGCTATCCGATTGTATCCCCTTATAAAATGTATCTTTAACACAACATATGATTGACATTGTACAGAATATACAAAGACACAGAAAATGATGTAAAATAACACAATGACGACATTTTTGAAAACCTTATATAAATATGTGGCCATGTTCTATGTAGATGGGAAATCCTAGAACAGTCTTTAACATTTCGACATGGAACCTATGTATTGTTATCGTCTTCGATAGTAGTACTAACTCGATCTCACTTACATCTATTACGCCTTCCTTTGTTCAATGTAATGTTCCCAAACTTTAACAATATCATGAAGAACATTCATAACCGTATGGCAAACATTCGTATCACCCGTTACTGCCTGAGCGACAAAAACGATGAAGAGACCCCTGACACTTTCAATCCTCTGTTGTCAACAAGGTACCTGAAAAGTCGTGTAAATTATGAAAAGACTGGATGGTAACCTCTTTGTTCGATGGAGTTGACAGTATTGATTTAGTGACTTACAATACATAATTGAGTTATGAGAGTCTTCCAAAACTCACAGTCTTCTTCACCGACCAGTTATTTGAAATCATCAGTAACTCTGTATGGAACACTATACTAAACTGTCATAAAACACATATGTTTCTGTTGTTTCTATCGGATTCTCTGTCATGACTTTGTAGCAACGTCTTTTTCCAATCACGTTTTTTCAACGTATTCATTCCAGCTACATGGTTACAGAAAGGGAGTTCTAACAGTCTTCTGTCTAGCATTTTCACGCCCTATACATCATGGGTTTTCTTGATCAGATGTGTAATGAAAACAGTGTTGCAAGGTATTGACCTTGTCCAGAATCGCAACGCACGGGGAGATGGTCAGCGCAAAGATCTGAATAAATATTAATTCGTGTGCCCTATATAATCCCCCCGCAGTCTACTAGACATGGAAACAAAGCGTTGTATTTTGTTTTAACGTGCCTCAAAGTTGAATGCTATTCACATACAGTAAATACAACACAAGTAAACAAACACAATGAATATCCTAGGGAAACAATGAAACAAATATTGATGAGAGAGGCAAGAAATATCACACTCAATTTGAATGGAAGAGATTGAGCTAGTTGGTCAGGATAAAGCCGTAACGAGAAAGTACCTGCAGACCTTATGTATTGTCTAACAGTGTCAGATGAATATATATAACTACAACACACACATGTTGATAACAGAGACGGACGTGTCTTAGTCAACGAGTGCAGAGTTCACACAAGAACCGTTATAGAAATCTCTACTTATCATGACACTGAACACGGAGTGATATAACACATAAGACTTGAGTAGAAGAAAGAAGAAACAATACATTTAATTATCTTTATTAATGCTAATCAATTATCAAACACTTACTAGAAATGTTTCTGTGACATAAGTTCTACAATGCTGCTGTGTTTGATACAATGTTAACTGTGTACAATTTAAACTGTGTCACTGATGCGTGCAGACGTGAATACCAAATGCTAATTAGTGCACGGCACCACAATTACAGTTATTTTGTGCTGCATTAGTCTATTTTTAGAATAATTTCAGCGCAGTTCATTACTTACTTAATTCTCTCTGTTCCTCGTGGAGCATAGGTCTTCAACAGTTGTTCGCCGCCTTTCCAGGTCTCTGGCTGTTTTTTATGGTCTCCCAGGATAGTCGAGAAACCCTTTAGTTCTTCAAGGAGACTTCTCCTCTAGGTCTGTTCAGAACGTCCCATCTGCCGTTTTCCTTGCGAGTTCCACTCAAGTGTTTATCTAGTAACATATGGCGCGGTGCATGCCAGCTCTTAAATACCCTAAACAGTTCAGCAACTGCTGCATACTCACCTTGCACAATGTATATGATAAATTTCTGGAGTAGATAGTTACCAGAAAAGTGTGTCACTTTGAGAGAGATCACATCCTCTATGACACTTTGGGAAGCTAACGATCAATGAAAGGGACATGTGGCAATGCTGGCACGTTTACTTATAATGATTATTAGGGTATCTAGTCCAAGAAAGTTACTGTTGCTGTCGGAAATAATGAGAATTCAATGAATTTCAGTTTCAGTTTGGAATATCTTCATTTCACTTCGGACATATACATAGGTGTTCCAATCTCCTTCGCAATATCTCCAACAGCGTCCAGCGACTGACCGTACCAGTTCGATTTTGATTGATTAGCACACTCACGTACCTGTTATGTTGTTCTTTTCTTGCTACTCCAATCTTCAAATCCAGCTCTTGCAATCTAGTAGTTGACGTGGATTGATTCAAATGAACATATTCTTTGCTGCCACAATCTATGAGGACGTTCAAAATATCAGCTCTATCCATTGGCTGGCCCTCTGATATGGTGGCAGAGCCAGCCAGCCTGTTTGCTCTCTCATTGCCAACAACGCCCATGTGACCCGGAACGAAGATAAGTGTGATTCTGCAAATTGTTGACGCTTGTAGTGATTCAGTCCCTTGTCTCCGCACCAAACCTTGCAGATCATACTCAATGAATCACTCAGAATGTATGCATGAGTGTAGTTTTGTGACTCCATCCAACGTATAACATTTGTCACCGCTAGTACCTCCATTGTCATGCTGCTTGTTGTCATACAAAATGCACCATTGACCTCATGGACCATTCTGCAATATGCAGAGAAGGCCCGTGCGGACTTTTCATGACCAACTACCGACCCATCCATGTAAATCACAACGACACCTTCATTGCAGTTTTTCTCAATAATATCTTTAACGTCTGCATCCAGCGCCACGGGATTCATCTCTTTGCAACTTGTGTCAATATACAAGTTTCAGTCAAATGATATATTTGCACCAGGAAGGTTTTGTCTGTATGAACGTAGCATGCAGTAAACGGTTGTTTGAATTACTAGTTTTTCTGTAATTGTTCTCAGTGACAGTACCACATTTTGATTAATGATACTTTAATGACTTTAACATAAGTAATATTTCAGTTTCTCAGCATAGTAATTTAATAGTTTCTCATAGTGATTTAACAGTTTCTCATAAGTGATTTAATAGTTTCTCATAGTGATTTAAAGTTCCCAGTGATTTAACAGTTTCTCATAGTGATTTAATAGTTTCTCATAGTGATTTAACAGTTTCTCATAGTGATTTAATAGTTTCTCATAGTGATTTAATAGTTTCTCATAGTGATTTAATAGTTTATTATAGTGATTTAACAGTTTCTCATAGTGATTTAACAGTTTCTCATAGTGATGTAACAGTTTCTCATAGTGATTTAATAGTTTCTCATAGTGATTTAATAGTTTCTCATAGTGATTTAAAAGTTTCTCATAGTGATTTAATAGTTTCTCATAGTGATTTAATATTTTCTCATAGTGATTTAATAGTTTCTCATAGTGATTTAATAGTTTCTCATAGTGATTTAATAGTTTCTCATAGTGATTTAATAGTTTCTCATAGTCTTCTTCTTTTCTTTTTGCGTTCGTCTTTAGACCAATTTTAATCACTCTTTGTGATATGTTTGATCTTTGCATAAACGTGTATACGCTGACATTGGTTTGCTAGGCCCCTAAACACATAGATTTCTACAAGTTTAGGACATTTGCATCCGATTTCAGCCAAACCTCCTTAGTCGCTCTTACGACATGCATGGCAAGTAACAGTGGTTCTATTCTTTACACCCAAATTTGGGCCCAGGTAACCACTCAGGCGTTTCTCATAGTGATTTAATAGTTTCTCATAGTGATTTAACAGTTTTCATAGGATTTAACAGTTTCTCATAGTGATTTACCAGTTTCTCATAGTGATTTTATAGTTTCTCATAGTGATTTACCAGTTTCTCATAGTGATTTACCAGTTTCTCATAGTGATTTACCAGTTTCTCATAGTGATTTACCAGTTTCTCATAGTGATTTAACAGTTTTTCATATCGATTTAATAGTTTCTTATAGTGATTTAATAATTTATCATGGTGATTTAATAGTTTCTCATAGTGATTTAACAGTTTTTCATAGCGATTTAATAGTTTCTCATAGTGATTTAATAGTTTATCATGGTGATTTAATAGTTTCTCATAGTGATTTAATAGTTTCTCATAGTGATTTAATAGTTTTTCATAGTGATTTAATAGTTTCTCATAGTGATTTAACAGTTTGTCATAGTGTTAACAGTTTCTCATAGTGATTTAATAGTTTCTCATAGCGATTTAATAGTTTATCATGGTGATTTAATAGTTTCTCATAGAGATTTAATAGTTTCTCATAGTGATTTAACAGTTTATCATAGTGATTTAATAATTTCTCATAGTTATTTAATAGTTTCTCATGGTGTTTTAATAGTTTCTCATAGTGATTTAACAGTTTCTCATAGTGATTTAACAGTTATTCATAGTGATTTAACAATTTCTCGTAGTGATTTAACAGTTTCTCGTAGTGATTTAATAGTTTCTCATAATGATTCAACAGTTTCTCATAGAGATTTATTAGTTTCTCATTTTGATTTAATAGTTTCTCATAGTGATTTAACAGTTACTCATAGTGATTAAATAGTTCCAAATCAAATGTCATGTAGCTAGACAAGACAACTATGCTGGTAGTCAAAGAAGAATAGTAAATCAACACATAACCTTGTTGGTTAGTCGTCACACGTTGTGAGACATACTGGGGCGGGGGTTGAGATAGGAACATTATGGACTAACTGGTACGAAGTGTGATGACGATCCGACGACTAAACTAAATTAAACTAACAACAGTCTGTTCAACTAACTATAACTAACGTTCAACTAACTATAACTAACGTTCAACGTGTCATGCCCACAGATCAAAATGTGTATCTTTGTAACCATTTGATTCAGTCAATTGAAAACTTGCATGTGAATTACAAATTACAAAAACAATGACAAAATACAGCAATGTTTCGACCAACAAAGCCTTTATCAAGCAAACGAACAACTGGACGTTTAAAAAAACAAATGGACGACCAAAAACAAACGTTTCTAATCAAAATCTGGAAATAAAAACGAAAATCTGGAAATAACAACGAATAACGAAATAAATGTAACACAAAAACACACATAAAAACTAGAAATAGAACGGAAGAGAAACAATGAAAAATCTAGTAAATATATAACTTGAATACATGCAACATATGTAACAGACCAGCTGGTACAATGCCCCAGAAAGGAAAGAAAAAGAAAACAATAAGACAAGGAGAAAGGAAATAGAATAGAAAAATACAGCCCGTGAAATGGCTACAGAAAGGTCACCGAACCACAGACACTCTCTTTACACAAAACATAAATGACTATAGAAAATAACACTAACTAGATAACAAAAGTTTCTGCTTATGGCAATGTATTAAGTCAACCCTCAGGAGTCCTCAGGGACTCGCATTATAACAAGACAATTTATCGTCATAATACAATATATGCACAATTGGTAAATTATTACACCTAAATATACACAAGAAAGGTTTCAATTACACATTAACACGCTATCCTAACACAATTGACCTAATTTAACACTCTAGTTCATTAACCCGTAATATTAAGCTTGTCCTATAATTTGTCTTCATACTGGCTCAATTCTTCCACTGTAATTTGGAAAGTTACCGGCTGGCACTTTCTATAAACGTTCTAAATATAGGGAAAATGTTCCTCTCGATCACTTTGAAATATATAGTGAAAATGTTCCTCTCGATCACTCTAAATATATAATGAAAATGTTCCTCTCGATCACTCTAAATATATAGTGAAAATGTTCCTCTCGATCACTCTGAAATATATAGTGAAAATGTTCCTCTCGATCTCTCTAAATATATATTGAAAATGTTCTTCTCGATCACTCTAAATATAGTGAGAATGTTCCTCTCGATCACTCTAAGTATAGGGAAAATGTTCCTCTCGATCACTCTAAATATAGGAAAAATGTTCCTCTCGATCTCTCTAAATATATATTGAAAATGTTCCTCTCGATCACTCTAAATATAGTGAGAATGTTCCTCTCGATCACTCTAAGTATAGGAAAAATGTTCCTCTCGATCACTCTAAATATAGGAAAAATGTTCCTCTCGATCTCTCTAAATATATATTGAAAATGTTCCTCTCGATCACTCTAAATATAGTGAGAATGTTCCTCTCGATCACTCTAAGTATAGGAAAAATGTTCCTCTCGATCACTCTAAATATAGGAAAAATGTTCCTCTCGAAACACTCTAAATATAGTGAAAATGTTCCTCTCGAAACACTCTAAATATAGGAAAAATGTTCCTCTTGATTCATATCGGAGAATAATATATATATATAATTTACCTATACAATTTTATCTCAGGACACATCCTGACCTCGCTCGTCAGTCACTGGTGATCTCTTTCACTTCAAATCCTTGGTCAGTCAATAAAAAATGCGATCACTGCCACTTCTCTTTTCTATCTGTGTTTACCTCTACTGTTGCGTTCTGGCTTCTGCTCTCTTCAGTGGGTTCTGTCCTCACTACTTCTGGCTTCACTACCTCTGGCTTAACTCTCAACTATCCTCATCAGTACCTCTGGTTCAACTCGTTTTAGCTTCACTGTTCTCTCTCGGTGATTTCTGACTTCCTACTCTCTCTAAATCTATGTCTCAACTGAATATATGTAACCAAAAACCCCCAGCTTCCCCTACCTGGGTCTCGAGATTTCCGAGATTAAAGGAGTCCCCGAATACCATGGGATAAACTAATGTCCTGAGTTAGTAAACTGCTGGTCAGCAACTAAATATGTGTAAACAAGGTGTTTACCTACAGACTCAAGGACACCCAGTGCAATAAGGGGGGTGGTTTTGGTTGCCCCGAATATACCCCTAGACATAACAGTGAAACTGTTACACATATGCCCATATAGATTACAAGGCATGGGAAGAGAAAGTACTAAGAAGCATAGTAATGTAATACGTTGAGCCCACGTGGTCGCAAGGTACCATACAAAGAAATCAACCGATTCTCCAGAGCAAATCGACTGCGATCATCCGAGGAACACGATCGGATGGCTGTGACCTGGACATCGTGAGCTCCTAAATGGCCAGTATCATTGAAATGGGTGGCTACAGGGTCACAGAGCATTGGCGTATGTCGTGCAAGTGTTGGGCGAATCGGTCACTGGGCCTCTTGCCTGTCTCGCCGATATAAGCCTTGTTACACCGCTTACAGCTAATGGCATAGATAAGATTACGGGGTTGGCATGTGAAACCATAGTCAATAACAAATATGGCTAAAGGAAAAGATTGCGCGTCTGTATCACATATGCACACGTGTTGCAACGCCGACCGCCACACTGAACAGTGCCAAAATGAATCTGGATATTGGACTTAAGGCGACTGTGTACCAACATATTCTTAAGACTTCTATCCCGTCTGTAAGCCACCAAAGGATATTTGGGGAAGACAGAACGGATCTCAGGATCTGACTTAAGGATAGACAGATGACGGAATAAAACATTTTTCACCAGTGAACTATGGGGTGGAAAGTTAAGATAAGGTTTACTATCTCAGAGTTAGTGGTCCTATGCTGGATGGTGAGGGCCTGCTGGCGAGTGATTTTCTGAACTCGATGCATATCCCAGACAAGCACCCTCTCCGGGTATAGGCGCCTGCGAAAGAAATCAAGCATCTCTCGAGCTCTCTCAAGAAAATCATCGTCTTCGCTACAAAGGCGACGAAGGCGCAAGAGCTGCGAGAATGACAAAGAATCACGACAAGCCCGGGGATGGGAAGAAGTATAGAGGAGAAACTATGTGCATCAGTAGGCTTGTAATATACTGATGTAGTGATAGTGGATAGGCGTATGGAGATAGTAATGTCAAGAAAGTTGACACAAGTAGTGGTGATGTGAGAAGTAAAACGAATGGAAGGGTTGAAAACATTAATTAAATTAATGAAGCGTGATAAATCGGCTTCAGGCATATCAGTAATGCAGATACATTGATGACTGTATTGGCAAGAGGCTCAGTGACAGAGACAGGCAAGAGGCTCAGTGACCGATTCGCCCAACACTTGCGCGACATACCCCACTGATCTGTGACCCCTGTAGCCACCCATTTCAATGATACTGGCCATTTAGGAGCTCACGATGTCCAATTCACAGCCATCCGATCGTGTTCCTCGGATGATCGCAGTCGATTTGCTCTGGAGAATCGATTGATTTCTTTGTATGGTCCCTTGCGACCACGCGGGCTCAACGTATTACATTCCTATGCTTCTTAGTACTTCTTTTCCCATGCCTTGTAATCTATATGGGTATATGTTGCATGTATTCAAGTTATATATTTACTAGATTTTGCAGTTTTTTTTCGCTTCTATTTCTAGTTTGTATGTGGAAATAGGGGGAAGACTGCAGTAAAACTTGTAAATAGTGAAACACGTACAAACAAAGTACTATAGTTTTACAAAATACAGAATCAGTGACGATAAACAGCAACGTTTCGACCAACAAGGCCTTTATCAAGCAAACGAACAAACAGGAGTGACAAATTAAAATGAAACACAAATGGACGACCAAATACCAACGTATCTAAGGAAAATCAAATTCAGATTTTAGTAATTAGACTATAGTACTTTGTACATGTTTCACTAGTTTTTATGTGTGTTTTTTGTGTTACAATTATTTCGTTATTCGTTGTTATTTCCAGATTTTCGTTTTTATTTCCAGATTTTTATTAGAAACGTTTGTTTTTGGTCGTCCATTTGTTTTTTTAAATGTGTCACTCCTTGGTTCGTTTGCTTGATAAAAGGCCTTGTTGGTCGAAACTTTGCTGTATTTTGTCATTGTTTTTGTAATTTGTAAAACTACAGTACTTTGTGATTACGTGTTTTGCTAATCAACTAGTTTTACTGCAGTCTCATCTGTTTTGTGAACATGTGAATTACACATGTTTCCGACGCTACAAAATATTTTTGCCATTCAAACAATCATACTATTTAGACGTTTCCTTCTGTGTGCTATATATTTAACGCCTGCATTGACATGGTTGAAGAAAACTAATTTTTACAGTCATTTAATACATTGCTGACAAAAATAGCAGCATTCACGACGAAATCTATGGGTTTTTTTAAAACGATTCTTGCATTTCCCGCGCACTAATTTCAAATGCCGTTGAGCGTGTTAAACAAATATCGTCATAAGTGCGACACGGACTTTTGATTAAAGGCGTATATCAAAAATAGTGTGAAGCTATTGTGTCATATTTCTGACTTCTCAAAACAGACATTGATATAACGATTCTAAGGAGTTTGAGTTACAATATAAAAAGTGTTCTTAAAACTATACGAGCATTTCCTCAAAGAGGCACATATGGGTCATCTTTACCACAGTATACACGAACCAGAGCAAAGAGATACTTTGTTATAGTGATACTTCCCTACCACATATGTTAATACACGCACATTGTACCACAGCAGGTTGTTATTTTCTTTTATGGTAGCAACCTTTAGACGACCTACACTCCAGGTCTCTTATCTGCCCATCCTGCCGTTCGTTTTGTGGACTACTTGGTGTTCTTCCATCCAGTTTTGTGTACGGTTTACTCCGCTAGCCTTTGATTGTCCCCAATCAAACAACAAGACAGTAGTAGTTCTCTGCGAACAGAAACGTGCACTGGATTCAAGCATCTGCTTGGCCTTTTAGTTTTTCTGCACACTTGGGTGGTCCGCTCCCCTCTACGTCTCTTACTTTTCTGACCACATTGAGTTTATTCCAGAGTAGGAACATATCAGCATTTTTCGAGGCGTGTCGGCACTTGACAATTTGCAGTTGCTATTATGTATTCTCTCTGGCTTCGGGAAACACTGCACTAGGGCCACGCACAAAATAATGTTATCAGGCGCTATCAGCGCAGCTTAGATTTTGGTGACCCGATAGGTGGTCATTTACTCCTGAGAGAGTTAGAATTCGTTCACAGACGACTCGTACACGCTGTTTTCTTACGATTCTGCAATTTGTTGGGCAACTTTTATCAGACATGGGCCAGAAGATGCGTGCATTTTGTTCATTGGTTTTTTGGGCATGCAATGCTTTTGGTGCTTGCACTGCTACCACTACCTGTAGCTCTCCTCCCACTTAGCCAGACAGGGATCATTGTCTGTTACCAGGGTCACCCCGTGGAGGTGGGGAAGGATCTAGATTAGTACCAGCTCACTAATCCTGAGGCGACGCTGTCCATATGCGTCTTTGACACCGCATGAACTAATTAAAGAGATAGGGTTGCTGTACCAACCAAATGTTGGACTCTTTGCACTGTTATTATAACCACAACCATTGTGAACAATAGAAATCATTACTAATTACCGCAGAGGATGTGGACCTCTTGAATGACAATGTCAACAAATATAGACAGTCATTTGACTAAGACGGTTCAGCCATTCACCATTCAGTCAGAGCAAATGAACGTTCCAAACTTGATAACATTGACAAATGTATAGAACAGTAGTAATTCAAAGTATAATCACAAATACAAAAAAAAAAAATAATAAAAATAAAATAGATTAAACAGCAGCACAGAAACAATGAATAAAGAGAAACTAGAAGATGGTGTATTGCTTGCTTTCATAATAAAGTTATTTATTGATTAAACTTGCTCATTCTGAGTTTTGAGAAGATACAAAAATAAAAGATGATACTGTTTAGATGTGACCACGGTTAATATTACCCTATGTTTACAGTAATACCTTTATTATCATTAAATTATATAAAATATTGATGTTTAGTATCATGTTTTATATTGTCGATTAATGTCATTTAAACAAAACATATTTTTCATCAATCACACAGTCAACGCAGGCACGTATATTGTAAAACTTTGCGGTGTTGGTTTTTCCGCAGCTACATTCGATGAAAAGTGTGAAATTTTACAGCAGCCTATGTTTCATGGAACATGTTGAGTATGTCATTGTCAAGGCACGTCAAGATTTAGCTGCAATGAGAGTTATGGCGGCTCCTAATATCGAGCAGCGGCTTCTTGTCATACTTTATCAGACGCTGGTTCTTTCCAGAATTGAATATGCATTGTTAGTAGCACGCAAATTAAGAGACTGGAGATGAGACAGAATGACGCTATGCGTATCATCCTCGGTTGCACACGGGATACAGCCTATGTGGCGATGAGGTTTCTCTTGGATTTCCCGACCATGGAGTGTAGACTCAATATAATCAAAGCACATGCATATCTCAAAATAAGTGCTAAACAGGATAACCCATTGCACGAGCTGCTCAGCACCAGTGGTGTAAATCAGTTAAATCGGGTAAGTCGTGGATTGGCCGTGCTGCAGACACTGATCAGCTGGTATGCGGGCTCACAAATATCGACCATAGGAAGAATTGATACCGATGCCTTCAATATACGGAAACATTTTTTCAACCATCGTTAAATGTGGCAAATGTTGCAGAGAGAGGAAACCCGTGGCTGATGCAGCCGTCAAAGCCATTATTGACGAAAATTACAATGAATATGACGTTGCGATTTACACGGATGGATTGGTAGTTCGCCACGAAAAGTCCGCATGGGACTTCTCTGTAAACACATGTGGCAGAATGGTCCAGGAAGCCAGCGGTGCATTTAGTATGACAAAAAACAGCATGACAATGGAGGTGCTGGCGGTTAGTAAGGCACTAATCTGGCTAGAGTCACAAAACTACACTCATGAGTGCATTCTGAGTGATTCCGTGAGTATGATACTAAAGGTAGAGGCTGGTTCGGTGCGCAGGCAATGGACTTAAGCGTCAACAATTTGCAGAATTACGCGTATCTTCGTTCCTGGGCACATGGGTGTCGTTGGCAATGAGAGATCAGACAGGCTGGCTAGCTCTGCCACCATACCAGTAGGCCAGCCAATGGATAGAGCTGCTATTTTGAACGCCCTCACAGAGTTAAGTAACCAAAGAATATTTTCATTCAAACTAACCCACGTCAACTACTAGATTGCAGGAGCTGGGTTTGAAGACTGAAGTGCAAGAAAGAACGGTATAACAGGTATATGAGTAGGATAATCAAACACAATCGAACTAGTACGGTCAATCGCTGGACGCTGTTTATAAGCGATATAAGGGATATTGCGAAAGAGATCGGAGCACATATGGACACATGTCCGGAGTGCAATGAAGATATTCCAAACTGAAAGCTGAAACTGAAACATGTTTCACTAATTGTGTACAGTGCAATAGCATACCAGTTGTTTATTTGATTAATTATTGTTTGATTTACGAGTTTACGTTATTAATTCTTGACACATTTTCAATATTTAGCTTGACAAAATACGTTTGCTTAAACATATTTCACATTTTACATGGCTAAAGTATTCATTCCACACATACTATAAGCAACTGTACACACCAGAACACACAACACCACAAACAGGGAAATACTTGTTATACGTCAAAAAACTCACATACCAAAATAAAACATCCTTAGATCAACCACTAACACTACAAAACCTAGAAACACCAAGCTAAACACATTACAAGAGAGTAAAACGCCAGGACCAGACGGACTAACCACTGGTTTCTACAAAAATTATTCCATAATAGATCCACTTCTACTTAAAGTATTAAACGAATCTCTAAAAGTAAACCAACTACCACATAGCATGAATCAAGCATACATAACACTAATTCCTAAAAACAACGCAGGTACAGTACAAACTAACAACTACAGACCAATATCCCTACTGAATACAGATTACAAAATACTAACTAAAGCCTTGACCCTAAAATTAGCCCCCTTCATGAAAGACTTAGTTCACGTAGACCAACAATGTAGTATAAAAGGCAGAAACATCATAAAACACACACACTTCATAAGAGACATAATCCAATACACACAAGATAAAGACACACAAACATTAATATTATCCTTAGACCAATAGAAGGCCTTTGACAGTCTCACACAAGTACCTGCATGGGACGTTACACGAATGCAATATAGGGCCATCCTACGCTAGTTGGATTAAACTTTTGTATAAAAGCCCAGAAAGTACGCTGATCATAAACCACACCTTATCAGACCCGATATTAATAAAAAGATATGTGAGGCAGGGATGCCCTTTATCGCCTTTTTTGTACGTCTTAGCGCTTGAACCATTACTGGAAAAAATTCGTAGAGACCATAACATCAAAGGCACCTTCATACCTAGCCTAGGAGAGAAAAAACTCATAGCATTCACAGACGATACAATATTTTTTTCCACCTAACAACGCATCCATATAGAATATACTCTAAACATTTCAAGAATACACTATAGATAGCGGGGCGAAAATAAACATACAGCAGTCCCAAATAATGGGAATAGGTAAGCTTAAGTACAAGTTCAGATTTCCCCTTCAACCTAATTCAAGTCAATCAACTAAAACTATATGGAATTATCTTTAAAAGCAACCCCGTAATAAGAAACAAGGATACATGGCAAAACATAGTCACACAGATTAAAAAACGCTTAGAAACATACAAATACACAACAAACACGATATTTGGCAGAAGCACGCTAGTGAACACGTACATCATACCAACAATAACATACACATCCAACGTGTTCCATCCACCGCCACAAACTATGATATAAATACAAACTACCATCAGGAAATTCATTTTCCAAAACACATTACATACCATAGCAGCTAAGACACTAATACAACATAAAGAAAGAGGCGGAATCTCTCTACACGACATCAAAACACACGAGTACAAACACAGAGAATCTGCTTCGTAGGAGACATGATAAAACAGCCTGACGAATACACTTTAGCACACTACTATATAGGTATACGATTATCAACAGTGCATTCAAAACATAAAGGACAATGAAAACCATATACACAAGCCCACAAAACAGATATACAAACACTTAATTAAGGCACACGAACCAGCATTACACAATAGAATAACAAGAGGCTACACCCATTTTGTTACAGACTACCCACAGATCTTTAGAAACTTACATAAAACGCAAACATCTAAACAGGCAAAAGAAGTCACATAAAGACTACTTTTCAACATCACACCGGTAGGATGCAAGGCAGTAACACGAGGCAAATGCATCCTCTGCAATCAAAACAGACAAGAGACAGAAGACCACATTTTCTTTCATTGCAACACAATACAACTAGCATTAAACTCACTACAAACAACTATAAACACAACCAAGATTGACACATATAAAGCAATCATAATAAATGTACTACCACAAACACCCACAAGCCCACAAAGAGAACATTACAGACTATTGGCATAATTCAGATACCTGGTGTGGGTGTGCAGGAACAGGGCCAAACACGACCAACGACAATACAACGACATACTCTTTAGACACATTTACGAACATAGAATAGCACACACGACAAAATAAACGCCTGAGAGTACACACTAACAACACAACAAATAGACGAAACACCAACACCAGGAGATGTCGCACCCAAATCATGAGTGAAAGTAAAACCATTGCACAGATGTTCTAATTAATATATAACCACACAACCAGATCAATTTCACAAAGTGAACACAACCAGACCAATGTCATGCAAACACGCATAAACAACACAACAACGACTAAATACATAACAACTGGGACATGTCGCACCCAAGACACGAATGAATGCATAACAATTGAATGAATGGAAGATAGTAGCTACACACCCACAACACAACTAACACTTTCTGAAACAACACCCGACTTGTAGCCTAAAACTCTAGATAACACTAATGTATCCCCAAAAAACGTTCGCCAAATTGTTTTGAAGACTAAATGCATAAATTTCATTGTAAAGCAAGCAGCTTCGCCCTATTAGTTAACCATTTATTTCTCATTATTGTATAATATCAGAGGGAGCTGCCATGGATCGAAGTGACATTCTTCACGCATTGAGAGTGTCTTTCCGAACAGATGAGTTTCAGGTCTGTGAATTCCACTCGCTGACCAGATTGAAAGAGATGGGTGTCAATATTGGTGCAGCCCGAAAAGAACGACATACTAAATATGCAAAGAGATTGATTAATCAACATCGAACTGGCGTGTTGGGTCGCTGGACGCTGCTGGATTTGCTGAGGCGGAGATCGGAGCACCTATGGACATGTCCGGAGTGCTATGATGATAGTCCTCATATAACTGATAACTGATATTGCATTGCATTTTTTTGAGTGCTTTACTTTGAAATTAGGATAATTATATCCCATCCAACCTTTTATTATATATTGTTGAGGGAAAAAAAAAAAAACTTGGTTTACGAACCTGGAAAGAGCGGATTAACGCCACCGCAAAGTATTGCAAATATCCTGACTTTCTCTTCCTTGTTAGTTAACAGAACTTACATAGCATGGCATTTCAAATATAATTTTTTTTCCTTTTAGTGCATTGTATTTGAAAATGAAACTTTTCTTCACAGAGAAAAAAAAAGCGTTGTTATGTTATGTTATGTTATGCGATCGACGACGTCACGGCACATTGGTCATTCCCATGCATGCTCTGTCCTCCGCTGCAGCAGCCATCTTAATTTTCATTTGCTCACCGTACCCATGAGAAGTTGATTACTATATCTTCTCTCTCTACCACGAAGACGACACTGTCTGGCATGTCCACACTTAACGCCTAATTCTTGAACTCGATCCAGTGTCTGAGACTTGCCCACGGCTAAAAAAAGCGATATAAGGGATATTGCGAAAGAGATCGGATCACATATGGACATGTCCTGAGTGCAATGAAGATATTCCAAACTGAAATCTGAAACTGAAACATGTTTCACTAATTGTGTACAGTGCAATAGCATACCAGTTGTTTATTTGATTAATTATTTTTTATTTACAGTTTCATTATTAATTCTGCACATATTCAATATTTAACTCGACAAAATACGTTTGCTTTAAACATATTTCATATTTTACACATAGTAGACTGGACAGAGAGATCGAAACTATAATCCAGCAAGCCAACAACATTACATACCAGCTTACCCCAATTTTGAAACACCCAGCTATTCCAGTAGTGACTAAAAGACAGATTATAAATTCAATCTTTATACCAACACTGTGCTACCAGAGCCAAACATGGGCACTGACAAAAGAACAAGAAAGGAAAATTACCACATGCGAAATGAGATGCCTGAGGAAAGCAGTAAATAAAACAAGAAGAGACCATATAAGAAATGAGGAAATTAGAAGAACAGTTGGAACAACACCTGCTATTAGATTTATTGAAAACAGAGACTCAAATGGTTTGGCCACTTGGTCAGAATGAACCCGAATACACCAGTTGCAAGAGCGTACAACCTGAAAATGGAATCATCAAGAGGAAAGGGCAGACCAAGAAAAGATGGGTTGATGGAGTTACAGACATCTTAAAACTCACAATACCACACCATATCAAGCGACCGAGCGTGCATTATCTCGAAAACCGATCATCAGTTAAACCTGCTACGCCTAGCGACAAAAAGCAGAGAAGGACAAAAGAAAGAGAAGAAAGTATTCATGAAAAGAAAGATGAAGAAGTAGAAATTATTTATATATATATAGATCCAATCAATAAAATATATATGTAAATATATTATTGTGTGCCTTTCAGTGTTTAGGGTATGCTAAGAGTTACCATGAAGAAAGCAGTGGTGCAGGAATAGTTTTCTTATTCATTGATATTATTATAATCTTTACATGTACAGAAGAAAACTACTGCCTGCTTACAGAATTTGAGATCAATAAATAATTACCTATCAGAGAACTTATCCATTAGCAAATAAATTATCTGTTGAACAACGTATGTGTCGGCGACATTATCTGTTAAAGGACCAATTCATAAGATAATTTATGCCTATGTAAAATTGTCATTTGTGAGATCGTACTTAATATATGGTATTACCCTGTCTACTTAATATATTAATTACTAAATAGACTGTTAATTTCAAGTAAAGAAATGAAACGGGCTGTGAGAGCTGACAAAAATATGTATGTTGAAGACCTGGCAGTACAGGCAGAAGAAGCAGCAAAAAGTGTGATCAGGGAACAGTGTACAAAATTACAAAGTTAATAAGCGGGAAACATTACAGGACATCAAATACTCTCATAAAGGATACGAATGGAATACTATTGACACCGGAAAAGGAACAAGAAATACGATGGACAGAGCATTTTAAGAATTGCTAAACAGACCACCTCCAACGGTAGTAGCAGCCAATCCAGAACCAACATACGAATTAGAAACTGACATTGAAACACCCAGCGGGGATGAGATCATTACAGCCATTAAATCTCTTAAGAATAACAAGGCACCAGGAATGATAACTTAAACGCAGAACTATTCAAAATAGAACCAGAACTTGCAGCTTGTATATTGCAACCCTTGTTTACAACTATATGGAATGCCCAAATAATATCTGATGCATGGAACAGAGGCGTCATCATCAAGATACCCAAAAAGGGCTCCTTGCCGATTGTAATAATTGGCGTGGAATAACACTGCTTTCTGTCCCAAGTAAAATCTTAAGCAAAATCATCGTACAACGCATTACTGATGCTGTGGATAAGAAACTGAGAAATGAACAAGCAGGATTTCGCAGAGGACGGAGCTGTATATGCCAAATATTTGCTCTTAGAAATATCATAGAGCAATGCACAGAATGGCAAAGCAAACTCTATATCAACTTTGTAGATTTTGAAAAGCTTTTGATAGCATACACCGCGAAAGTCAATGGCGTATCCTAAGATGGTATGGAATCCCACTGTGTTTTATAAATATTATAAAAGCTGCTACAGCAAGTTTGCATGCAGTGTTGAAACCTCAGAGCTAAAGTTTGAAGTCAAAACAGGCGTGCGACAAGGATGTGTTATGTCAGCCCTATTATTCAACACTGTCATAGATTGGGTGATGCGTAAAACAACGGAAGATAAGGCAAGATGTATTAGATGGACGCTCACATCCACTCTGGAAGACCTAGATTGTGCAGATGACATCGCACTCCTATCTCATACACATAGAGATATCCAGGAAAAGATCTGCCGCCTTAACCAATATAGTGAGATGGTTGGGCTGAAAATAAATCAGAAGAAAACTGAAGTAATGACTCTGAACATAGCAACCCCAGCACCAGTCAAACTAGAAGGTAAAACCCTCCGAGATACAACCGCTTTCACATACCTTGGAAGTGTTATTAGCAATGAAGGAGGCGCTGGATCTGACATTAAAAACAGACTGAGTAAGGCACGAAGTGCATTCAGACCCTTCAGACCGTTTGGAAATCTACCCAATACATCATCAGAACCAAGACTAGTATCTACAACAGCTGTGTACTGTCAACATTGCTGTACGGATCGGAATGCTGGAGAATGACAGAACAGGATATGTCCAGACTCTCCACCTTTCATTCAACTTGTCTGCGAAAAATCGTAAGCGTGTACTGGCCGACTACTATCTCGCACCAAGAATTGCTTGCACGATACCAACAAGAAATGTGGGCACTATCATCCGAAGACGACGCTGGAGATGGATTGGACATGTGATGCGCATGGAGACTGGCTCCGACACGAAAACTGCACTGAGATGGACTCCAGAGGGTAGGCGAAGCGTGGAAGACCCAAGACGACCTGGAGGAGAACGATAGAGCAAGAACTGAAGGAAATGAATCATAGCTGGAACACAATACAGTGGAAGGCCATGAACAGATAAGAATGGGGTGCGTTTGTTGTGCCTAAACGCCAAGGGCGTAACAGGCTAAGAGAGAGACTGTTAATTTAATTAAATTGTTATATGTGGAGTGATTATAGAAAACTGGATTGCTGTAATGTAATAACTCATAAAATTAATGTTTACTCATCATTAACTATGAGTGGGAGAAACGAATTTATTATTAAACATATGAATTTGAATTTCATAAAAATATGTTGTTGAATTTCATAAAATACATTCCAAACAATATTTTCACACCATATTATTGTGCGTTTATTTGATGTGTAAACGAAATGGAACTTGAAATAAATACGCATTACACTTACACATTCGTACACCACATAGAGCTATAGACTGTAGGTAGAGAAGAAAAGGGCAAGGAAAGGTACGACACATGTACATCACACTATAATGTTGGTGCACCATGACCGGCATACAGTGTAACTTCCTGTTATAACTGAACACAAATATCAAAGTCCGGTTCAGGAAATCAACAGTTTGTCACTGAAAGAATTTGATATTATTACAAGACTTTCCTTTGTAATTAGAACAGTGTGAATATTATCGAACAGTTCTTGATTGATTATGTAGAGACATCTTATATTGTCTTAGGGACATTGTGATCTATGCCATCTTTCTTGATTGATTATGTAGAGATATCTTATATTGTCTTAGGGACATTGTGAACTATGACATCTTTCTTGCTTGATTATGTAGATAAATCTTATATTGTCTTAGGGACATTGTGATCTATGACATCTTTCTTGCGGTAAACTGAGATGCATTCAACCAATTATTATTGTTTCTTCGTTAATTAAACTTTAAAACAGTATTTCCCTTTTTGTGATTGTGAACATTTTGTTAATTTCTAAACATTGTTTACCATGATCTAGACGTTGTCATAGTTAGTGTGAACAACAATTGAAAGGAAATAATTGTTTAGATAACATTTATTATAAATATTCTAAGTATTATAAATATCTATCATCGATAAATTATCTATCGAACAACTGATGTGTTGGAAAATGTATGTAAGAGAACCCATTTCCCAGAGAATCTATTAATCATAGTGTTATTTTTTTAACTCAATAAAACTAAATATACACGCGAATAATGTCAAAATACAACAGACTCCAGAATTCAAATATCTTGGGAGTATATTCACAGCAGATGGAAAGATGGACATAGAAACCGAGACTAGATGCCAGAATGCAAATGCAGTCACATACCAACTGTCACCACTATTAAAACATCCAAGCATTAACATGGCAGTCAAACTACAACTGATAAACTGCATATTTATTCCAACTCTCTTCTATCAGTGCCAAACATGGCCCTGACTAAGACAAGAGAAAGAAAGATTACAACATGTGAAATGAGATGTCTACGAAAAGCTGTCAACGTTACAAGGCGAGATAGAGTGAGAAACGAGAATATCAGAAGCATCGTTGGTACTATACCATTCATACAGTACATCGAGAAGCAACAAATCAAGTAGTTCGGCCATCTAATGAGAATGGAACCACATTTACTACCATCACGTGCCTATAGTAATCGACACTCAGGGAGCAGAGAACGAGGGAGGAAAAGAACACGATGGATAGATAACATCTCCGAGTCCCTGCGAAAGCATGGACTGACAACGCCAAGAGCAACACACCTGGAACAAGATAGAAAACTAACTCTCCCCACGTCGCTTCACGGTAAATGTGGTTAAGATGAGATAAGATAAGCATATTATTCCACACTTTTGGATTGATTTTGTTGAGATATCTTAAGTTGTCTATGTGGCATTGTGATCCATGACATCTTTCTTGCGGTGATCTGAAATACAGTCAAAACATTATTATTTCTTCCTTAGTTAAACACAATATTTCCTATGGTTTAGATATTGTGTAACTTGAGTATATTTCTAAACATTGTTTACACCATGCTATAGAGGTTCTCACATTTAGTGTAAATAGCAATTGGAAATACATCATTGTTTAGATAGGATATTGGGTCAAAGGCGCAATTCTAGGAACAAGGTTGCGCTAGGTTTAGTGAGTTGGCACTATTCAAGATCCTACCCACCTACACGTGGTGACTCTGGAAACAGATAACGGTCCCTGTCTAACTAAGCGGGTAGGGATCGAGAGAGATCTTCAGGTAATGGTAGTAGTGCAAGCATGTAAACGTAATGCAGGTCCAACATTCCTGAACAAATTACACACATCTCCTGGCCGATGTCTGATGAAAAGTTGTCCAAATAGTTGCTGAAACGTAAGAAACAATAGTGTACGAGTTGTCTGTGAATTAATCCGACCTCCCCAAGAATAAATGACCGCAAATAAATTGCCAGCTGTGAGGCAAGAATCAATGAGAACGATGTGTCATTCGTTAAGTGTCTCTGAAGACGCTGTAAAGTATCGTGTCGACACATGAAAAGTTGCGGTAAACTCCGTACAATATGACAAGTGCAGATAAATCTATTGGGTAAAGTTGGCCGAGCACAAATCCTAAAGTTGCGTTTTAGCGTCTAACGAAACTGTCTTCCCTGAAAGAACCGGGCACGGTACAGTTGTTCTCACAACTAACATTCCCTGAAAAATCAGGGCGTGTGATGTTTGACAAGCGCAAAATCTAAGTTTCGCTGACAGCGCCTAATGAAACGACCCTCTACATTATTTGTGCATAGCCCCAGTCCAGTGTTTCCTGTGCACAAAAAATGCAGACTAGTAACTGCAAATTGCCAAGTGCCGACACGCGCATGGAAATGGCTGAGAATGTTCCTACTCCGGAATAAACCCAAGGTGGTCAGAAAAGTAAGACCGACAATGTAAAGACTTGACAGGCTGTCCAAATCCAAACAATGGCGAAGGCGGAAACTTTTGACGGTGCGTTATACGAGTATGACGAGGTCCCAGGACAAGACTGTGTGCCCCAAAAAAGACTGAGAAATGTTCCTAATCCGGAGCGACCTTACAGTCAGAAAGGCGCACAGTATATACACACTCTTTGGCGTACATCACAAAGTCCAAATATACGGCAAAAGATGATCGTAAACGAGCAATGAATATACACAAGCAGCCGACATGACCGTTCCAATGACCAGGCCTAGAAGGGTTGTAAATGGCCCTATACCGGAACTACCTCAAAATAGACATCTGCAAAGTAGGAAGTGCTCTTTGGCGTAGATCCATGACAAAATATATTGCATTAAAAGATTATTAAAGAATGTGTATCATACGCAGTAGAAGGAAGGTCGCACTCAGTCAGAAATGTTGCAATACAAAATGCTTCTTGGCTTAGATCCAAGTCAAAATATACTGCACAACGGATCGTTAGAGAGAACGTGTATAATCTAAGGCAAGATACCCTAGTCTTCTCCTTCTTTGCGTTCGTTCTTTGCGACCAATTTTAATCACCCTTTGTGATGTGTTTGATCTTTGCCAAGATTATGTATACGTTGCATATTGATTTCGTAGGCCCCTAAACGGATAGACTACACGTTTAGGACATGTGCATCCGATTTCAGCCGAACCTCCTTAGTCGCCTCTTGTGACATGCGTGGCAATTAGCAATGGTTCTATTCTTTACACCCTACATTTGGGTCCCGGTAACCACTCTGGCGGATACCATAGTGAATAAAATGCTGGTAATAAGTCGAATGTGCTGGCCTAGTCACCTAAGGCGCATAATTGGCACAACGCAAAAAAACAGTTCTTGGCAAAGGCTATTTATATATCACAACAATAATGGTCAAAATAACCCTAAAAGAACGATCAAAGAAGAAGAAGATATCATATAATATAACTACTAGCAGATGTATCCTTCTTCGCACTTGGATTATAGGCCCAACAATGCGAGACTGAACATATTATTAAAGAGATATGCCCCGTCCCGTATCATCGACATAACTTCAAAATCGGCTGCATTTCCATTAATAACAAGATGTTTTCTCTCCATGCTGCGTCGATTAAACAAATAATACCTAGATAATAACGAGGAGAGTATTAAATAGCGGAAGAACAGTCAAATTAAGACAGATTGTCACGTGGGAACCTCGAAAAATATTGAAACTAAGAAAGAAGGAAATCTTCAATACCAACAATAATTCACATTTTATAAACTTAAAGAATAGTGACCAGGTGTGCTAAAATATCACTAAATAACGACATCGATTCTACAGAACCGTCGCCAGCGCAAAGATTTTTAGAGTTGGCTGTTTGTACAGAACCGTGGCACAGAAAAAAATAGAACGTCTTCTTGGTGAATTTCGTAATAACATGTATACACTTTTTCGGTGTTTTACTGTTCATGACAATTTTGTTACGCTATTATTTAAGATATAAAAACGTGCTACTAGTCCAGTTGTATAATGTGTATATATTCCAATCTATCAAAGCTACCCTCTTGTCAAATTGCAAGTCCGTAGAATGTTTAAATATCTTGTAACAATTAAGACAGACACATCAACATAATAATTTGAACGTTATTATATATATGTATAGATTACTGTAGTTCTTTCCAAAATTCGTGTTCACATTAAGGTTTAATTTGAACATAATCTACCTCATGCATACCAGTAATTTTTGCAAACAGTCTTATATACCTCACGACCTTACGAATTCAGATTTAACTAATTGGTAGGTAGCTTAGTTGATGAAAAAAACGTTGTTGTTATATAACTTTGCATACGCACAGCAAAATAATAACCAAAGTTTAGAATTTACATTAATACACAAAATGGTGGCTAATGTTTGCAAAGGCGTATCCCTATTACATATTATAAAAAGAAAGGTGACATTGTGAACAAATGATACCTTCCACTTACATAAATGAAAATAAGTGTTGTGAACATACGCCAATGACAGTCGTTAGGATACATTGTGAACTGATTAATTCCACGGAATTCCCGACTTTGACTTGCACTGAATTGCACGTGGAACACGAAAATGCTTAGTTATTGACAAACTTGACAAATCGTACTGTAAAATTTCGACAAGTATACCTAATCAACATCGCTGTAATTTTAGTAATATCATATAATAAAAATCTTACAGAACTAAAGGTTTGGGTGGAAAAAAAATCATCTGGAAGATCGTCACTGGTACCTGTATAAAAATATAAAAATAAAAAATTTATGTCAAGCGGATGATTTTATATCGGTCGGTAAAGATGATCACGAATTTTGGAACGAACTATAGAACATATTCATGTGTTGTATTTTAAATATGAGTATTGTCAAACGTGTGTACGATATTTCTCGCAGGCGAAGTTTCTTTTCTTCTTCTTCTCTCGTTCGTCTTTCATGGCCAATTGTATCATTCGTTTTGTGATATATAACGGATCTTTGACCAGAAATACTTTTTATGCTGTGCAATTATGTGCCTATGGTGATTAGGCTCGAACACCCGATTTAAGCCAGCTGTTTATTTACTAGCATAGCTAGCCCTAGAACGATCCATTGTGCCGTATATTTTGGCTTGGATCTTCTTCCTTTTCGATCATCTTTTTGCCGTATATTTGGGTTTTGTGGTCTACGCCACACAGTGAGTCTACACAGTACCTCCTTTCTAACTGTGAGGCTGTTCCGAATTAGGAATATTCCTAAGTCATTCAGGGCACATTCGCTTGTTCTGGGACGGGGTCTTACACGTATATCACACCATGTAAAGTGCCTGCCTTTGCCAATTTTAGGATTTGGACAGCCTGTCCACAACTCTTTGCATTGTCGGCCTTACTTTACTGACCACCTTGAGTTTATTCTGGAGTAGGAACATTCTCAGTCTTTTCGATTCGCGTGTCGGCACTTGGCGATTTGCAGTTGCTACTCTGCATTTTCCCTGGTCCTGAGAAACACTGGACTGCGGCTGTGCACAAATACTGTAGGGGTCAACTCATTAGGCGCTATCAGTGCAACTTAGATATTGCGCTCACCAAGCATCACCTGCCCTGGTACTTCCGGGGATGTTAGTTGTGAGAACAACGGTACCGTGCCCGGTTGGTTTAGAGAAGGCAGTTTCATTAGACGCTAAAATGCAACTTTAGGATTTGTGATCGGCCAACTTTACCCAATATATTTATCTGTGCTTTGCCTCAGGTTTGGAATTAACCGCAATCTTCCCATGTGTCGACACGATACTTTACAGAGTTTTCAGAGGCACTTGCCAAGATCTTTGATTTATTAGACATTGTTCTCATTTATTCTTGCCCCACAGCTGGCAATTTGTTTGCGGCCCTTTACCTAGGGGGAGTTGGGATTGGTTCACAGATAACTCGCACACTACTGTTTCCTACGTTTCAGCAACTATTTGGGCAACTTTTTATCGGACATCGGCCAAGAATTTCGTGCATTTAGTTCTCGAATTTGAAACCTGCATTGTTTTTACGGTCTTGCACTACAACCACTACCTGTAGCTCTCCCTCTATCCTTACCAGCCTTGCCAGACAGGAACCAATGTCTGTTACCAGAGTCAACACGTAGAGGTAAGGTAGGATCTTGATTAGTGCTAGCTCATTAATCCTGGCGCTGCGTTGTACATATGCGCATTTGACCCCATTTCCGATTTGTAACTTCTTGGTTTTTGTTATTCATTTCATATATTTACATTCTTGCCAATTGTGAATAGAAATTCTTTGTTCTATTGTACCTATATGATGTATGTTACTAACACCTAGCAGACACATATAAAAGCCATGTTTTTACAAGCAATGTATGATATCTACGTCTTCGCCACATATGACGAGATATTGTTACATGACTATTTTGTCTTAAAATCTCGTGACATAGTCTAGTATAAAACTTCTCCTGCTACAAACTGGCATTTAGAATACTGTGTAATGTTTACATATATTTTCTTAACATATCAACATTAGTGTTTGAAACAACATTGTTTGTATCAGTTTCTGCCCAGTAGCAGACATGTTAGATCATTATTATTTATGTTACATACAATTTACTGAGTTTAAATGTGTCACTTTTTCACAATTCGCTAAACAATTTGACCGAACATATGTTTATGAACAACGATGATGAAAACTTAGATCAATTGTCTAACAACTCTGTATTTCTTGTCTACAAACTCTGTATTTTTGTACAAACTCTGATTCTTTGTCTAACTTAAACTCTGTATGTTCTTTGTCTAACAACTCTATGCTTTGTTAACAACTCTGTATGTTCTTTGTCTAACTTAAACTCTGTATGTTCTTTGTCTAACTTAAACTCTGTATGTTCTTTGTCTAACTTAAACTCTGTATGTTCTTTGTCTAACAAACTCTTGTTCTTTTAACTTAAACTCTGTATGTTCTTTGTCTAACTTAAACTCTGTATGTTCTTTGTCTAACTTAAACTCTGTATGTTATTTGTCTAACTTAAACTCTGTATGTTCTTGTTACAACCTGTTGTTCTTTGTCTAACTTAAACTCTGTATGTTCTTTGTCTACAAACTCATTTTGTTAAACTCTGTATGTTCTTTGTCTAACTTAAACCTGTAGTTCGACAAACAATATCGATGTCATACTACACAGTTTGTGATCATGTAACTTTCTGTTAGTAACAATATGTCTTCCTGGTGTAGAGGCAGAGACAAATAATGGTTGTATGCATAGTCTATGAAAATAACAATACAGACAAAATGAAATCAAATCTGAAATAGAAAGACAAAGAAAAGTGTCTGATTATAACAATTAACACAATGTTCTTAATCATCCACATCAAAAATAATAGTAACAAACATGGAAATGTTCCTTTTTCGAAGAAGACACAGTTGGCATTAAATAGCTTTAAGATAGAACTGGCAAGCACATTTAAACCAAACAAATATTTCTTGTCTACTTAGTTACGTTTTGTCATTAAATGATGTGAAACATTTTAGTAATATTGACTATTAAACAACTAAAAGAATAAAATCGAAATCTCTGAGGGTGTATAAATGAAATAGATATATATCATGTACAGACATGAGTGAGAGCCGCTGTAGTGTGGTTGTTAGTGAACTCGCTTCGCAAGGCTGGTGATCTGGGTTCAGCTTCCGCAATGCGCGTGGAATTTTTCCGACCGCGACGGCTCTCAGGTCGACCCAGCCTCAATGGTACCAGACATGCTCTGGGAAAGTAAAGGCGGCCGGCGTGATGCTGACCACATCACCCATCGTGTGCCGACGGTAAATGAAAATACAGGCCTAACACTGTATTGACCTATATACCACGAGGTATGAAAGGTTCCTTTACTTTTTTTACTTTACAGAAATGAATACATGCCACCTTACTAAGATTTAACAGAAACAAACCAAAATAGTTGAAGTCAATGAGATAGTTCGTTTGAGTGAACTGTTTGATATTGAGCTGCAAAAGACGCCATGATTTGTTGCACACTTAAATTATCTCTTCACTAAATTAAAGTTCACTTTAATAGATTATGGACATTTTCGGTTCTCATTGATTAAAATAATATTTTCCCATTCTCTTAATCAAAGAAGAAGAATATATATATATATGTATATCACTGTCATTACTGCTTGTAATACCGCTTGTTATGACTTTGTAGGACATGGGGGACATGAGCTTGCATAATTTAATGACTTCATGGTTAGTGCAGTCACCGCGAAATTGTTCAGGCTATGATATTGTTCTTTATGCCTTTGACAGAAAAAAACTCACTGATCTTACGGGGATCGAACTCTTGTCTCTCGAATGTGTTGAAATATATATCTTAACATCATTTATCAAATTTCAATGCAATCAAAAAAATACAAACTCTAACTTTATTTCTACATATATCTTCAGAGTTGAAAAGTGAACAAATTGTATTTCTATTACAGAATGTTTTTCAATGTAATATTTACTATTTGATTTATGTACAATTTCTTAAATGCAATCTCATGTGGCGTTGTTGTGTAACACATACATTACTGAAAACTTAAAGTACTTACGTGCAAAAGTCAGAGCTGCGCCAACAATACATCCTATAATAGTTCCTATAAGTCCAACAGCAATAATCCTAGTTGAAGCCGGCATGTTATCATTCTCAAAGTCTAAAATAAATGGTATGACGCTAAATTGTATACGGATCAGTAACTTGTTAATAATTTGGTAAATTAGTCACTTTCGAAGAAGAAAAAGAAGATCATCATGAGATATAACATAGTTAGGTTGTCGACAGTCTCGATGGATCGTTGTGATTGCTCGACAGCTGATAAAATACTTAGTTGTGGTTGTCTCGACAGTCCGATGGAAATATCTTATTGGATTGGTCATATGTCGTAGAGAAGGCTTGTCTCGGACAGCTCTCATGGAATAAGTAGTTGGAGGTGATTGTTCAATTTGTCGATGGAGAAGGCATGTCCAACAGCCCCGATAAACTTAGTTGGAGTGTGTCAGACATTGATAAATATCAGTGGTGATTGTCTCGGACAGCTCTCTGATGAAATATCTAGTTGAGTGGATTGTATATTTGTCATGAGAGAAGGGCATTGTCTCGGACGCTCTCGATGGAAATATACTAGTTGGAGGTGGATTGTCATATTTGTCGTATGAAAGAAGGGGCATTGTCTCGGACAGCTCTCCGATGGAAATATACGTAGTTGGAGGTGGATTTGGTCATGTTTGTCGTATGAGAGAAGGGCATTGTCTCGGACAGCTCTCCGATGGAAATATACTTAGTTGGAGGTGGATTGGTCATATTTGTCGTATGAGAGAAGGGGCATTGTCTCGGACAGCTCTCCGATGGAAATATACGTAGTTGGAGGTGGATTGTTCATATTTGTCGTATGAGAGAAGGGGCATTGTCTCGGACAGCTCTCCGATGGAAATATACGTAGTTGGAGGGGGGTTGTTCATATTTGTCGTATGAGAGAAGGGGCATTGTCTCGGACAGCTCTCCGATGGAAATATACGAGTTGGAATGGATTGTTCATGTTTGTCGTATGAGAGAAGGGCATTGTCTCGACAGCCCTCGATGAAATATACGTAGTGGAGGTGGATTGTTCATGTTTGTCGTATGAGAGAAGGGGCATTGTCTCGGACAGCCCTCCGATGGAAATATACGTAGTTGGAGGTGGATTGGTCATATTTGTCGTATGAGAGAAGGGCGTCTCGACAGCTCTCCGATGAAATATACGTAGTTGGAGGTGGATTGGTTATGTTTGTCCAATGAGAGAAGGGGCATTGTTTCGGACAGCTCTCCGATGGAAATATACGTAGTTGGAGGTGGATTGGTCATATGTGTCGTATGAGAGAAGGGGCATTGTCTCGGACAGCTCTCCGATGGATAACGGATATGAAAAGAAGAACTGTACATCCAAATAAATCATGGACAAGAATTGCAAAAAAGGGAGTGGAAATAGTGTGGCCTGAGTGTAAATTTATTAATAAAAAGGATACAGAATGGCAGCAATTAAACTATATTCTGAAAGTCGTATGTACTTTGTTGTTGTTATAATATTTACATTTCGAGTATTGGAATTACAAAAGGGCAGACTGGACAATCTATTAGGCATCGCACCAGTATACTGACAATAGGTCTATCTATAGACGCGGACATCAACAAGGTAGTTGATGAGTTCAGCAGATGCATAATACAGCCTGCCTATAAAACAATTCATAGAGGCGTTCGAAAGCACTACAATCCTTACTGGAGCAGTGAACTAGAACTAATGCACAATAATGTAGAAATTTCAAGAAAGCAAGCGGAGACCACTCCGTGCCAAGAACTCCATAACAACTACCAGCATGCCAAGGCTATATTTCAAAGAGTCAAATTTCATGCGGAGAAAGTGCAGGGAAAAATAAGAGTCCTTAAACGTTGAAAGAGATACCAGGAAACTGTGGAAGCTCGTAAAATAACGTAATGATGAAGATACAGGAAGAAATCCAAAGAGTGCATTGAACAAAGATGGAAACATCCTCACGGGAAAACAGGCAGATGACGATTTTGTAGAATCCTTTGCTAAAGACAGCAATATTGAAATTAGCTCAATGAAACAACAATAGATTAGTGAGAAAAAGCAAAATGCAGAACGAGATGAAACCATACCTGAAGTTATGAAGACCACAATCACTTTAAAAGAACTGGATCTGGCAACATCTATATTAAAAATAAGAAAATCACCAGCAGCTAATGTAGTGTCACATGAGATGATTAAAAACTTGTTAATTGCAGCAAAAACAAAGCTGCTACAGATTTACAATCATTGTTGGATCGTGGGTAAAGTTCCACAGACCTGAAGTCAAGCAAGTATAATACCTCTCTCAAAACAAAGATAGGTCTGCTGCCTCCAGCTACAGACCGATCATTCTTACAAGTTGTCTCTGCAAAACAAAGGAACGTATCGTCAATCTCCGAATGCAGTGGTATCTTGAAAGTTAAAACATTCTTGTGTCACAGCAGGCAGGTTTTAGGCAGTGCTACGCTACTGAAGACCAATCAACGTACCTTTCTCAGGAGATTGAGGATGCGTTCCAAGATAATAAACTGGTACTAGCGACATAAATTGACCTAAGGAAAGCTATTGACAAGGTTTGTAAGGAAGAAACTGAGAAATTGTAGAATAAATGGTAGGATGTACAGATGAATAAAAGCATACTTACATATCAGAAAAGTCAAAGTGCATCTAGATGGTCTCAAGAGTAAACAATTTCTACTGGGCCATGGCGTTCCTCAAGGAGGAGTTCTGTCCCACACACTTTTCTTGATTTTACTCAATGACATGGTTGCAGAATTACCACAGGGAGTAAAAGTTGCAATGTTCTGATATGGTGCACAAATGAGTATGCAACAATGGATACCAACCTGCTACAGAGATCTGTACATACCTTAACCTCATGGGCAAGTAGATGGTATGACAGTATCAACACAGATAAGTACAACACTACACTCTTTACTCTCTCTCTCTCCCAAACAAAAAGCTGGTACCATTAAAATAAATGGAGAACTGCCAAGAGAAAACAAGTAACCTACCTATCTCGGAGTTACATTCGATGATAGTCTGACATGAAAGCAACACATCAACAAAGCACCAGCAAAGGACAGGAGGAAGTTAACCATCCTGAGAAAATTAAGTGGGATCACATGGGGAGCCAGTCCAAAAATACTTTAAATATTTATCAGCAGGGCATACGACAACACCTGGGATATGGGTCAGCTGCATGTTGTACAGCATGAAATACCACATTAGGAGAACTGGATAAGGTGCAACACTAGGCGCTTCGTGTCATCACAGGAGCAATGAAATTAACACCAATAGTGGAGATGGAAAGAGTGGGGGAATACAAGCACTGAGAGAACGCAGAGACACAAAAGTAATGACGCAAACAGAAATGTTTCTGTGTATGCCAAGTCAAACAATGAAAAACAAATTCCAAAATCTAGCAATGGGGCCCTGAAAGAAGCAGTTTTATTCAGCAGCTAAAAGACTGCATAGGCAAACTTTCAGGTCAACCAATAGTTGACATTCCCCTAAACTCTATGCCAGAGCACACCCCTTGGAAAGTGGAGACTGAGCGATAAGTATGTATTCAGACAGAAGTGAAAGGAATACTCAACAAGGATGAGCAGAACAGCATACAACGCAAGGCAGTCACTCCCAGTTTACTCGATTAAGAATACCCACAAGATCTCTGGGTCCGAGTATACACGGTTGGATCAGCAGAAAACGCAGTGAAGAATGGAGGAGCTGGAGTGTACATAAAATACCCAAAACAACGTTAGGAATACGATTAGAGCACCTGCAGGGAAATTATGTTATAACTTATCTTATCTTATCTTAACCACATTTGCCGTGAAACGTCTTGTGGAGATTTAGTTTTATATCTTGTGCCAGGTGTGTTGCGCTTGACGTTTTCAGTCCAAGCTTTTGCAGGGACTCTGAGATGTTATCTATCAATCGTGTTCTTGGCCTGCCTCGAGCTCTGCGCCCTGAATGTAGATTATTGTAGGCACGTGATGGTAGTAAATGGGGTTATATTCTCATTAGATGACTGAACTACTTGATTCTTTGCTTCTCGATGTACTGCATGCATGGTATAGTACCAACGATGCATCCCTCCTTGTAACGTTGACAGCTTTTCGTAGACATCTCATTTCACATATTGCAATCTTTCTTTCTTGTCTCTTAGTCAGGGGCCATGTTTGGCACTGATGGCAGAGAGTTGGAATAAATATGCAGTTATCGATTTCGTTTGCTCATGCTTGGATGTTTTAATAGTGGTGACAGTTGGTATGTCACTGCGTTTGCCTTCTGGCATCTAGTCTCGATTTCTCTTTCATCTTTCATCTGCTGTGAATATACTTTCGAGACATTTTAATTGTGGAGTCTGTTGTATTTTTACATTATTCACGTGTATATTTTGTTGACCTGTTGACCTACTTATTGTCATGACTTTTGTTTTGGAGGTGTTAATTTTCATGTCATATTTGTTGCATGTCGTTTGCAGTTTCATTTATGTGTTGTTGAGGTTTGTGTTCGTTGTCGTAAATTATACTCCGATCATCTGCAAAGAGTAATTCGTTGATTAAATTGTAGTTATTGAGGTTGTTATCTGTCTTGGTTTCTTGCGTTATCCTGTCTAAGTAAACATTGAATGGTATAGGCGAAAGCACACATCCCTGCCTTACTCCTGATGATAATTCACATTGGTCTGTCAGGTCGTCGCTTGTTCATACTACGCTTTAGCATTTTTGGTATAGCGCTCTAATATTGTCTAATAGTTGGCCTGAATTCCGTATTCACTTAGTATGTCCTATAATTTGGTTCTGTTTATTCTGTCAACGGCCTTTTGTTTGTCTATAAATGCTAAGTTGAGCTGTTTGCCATATTCTATGGTGTTTTCGCTGATTTGTCTTAGTGTGAACAGGGCATCAGTGCAACTCTTTCCCTTTCTGAACCCAAATTGAGGGATGTTCAGCTGTGGTTCTATTATAGGTTTGGTTCTAGATTCCAAAATGTCGGCATATAATTTCTTTACATGACTTAATAATGATATGCCTCTGTATGAATTGCATTCTCTTTTGTTGCCCTTTTATCCATATTGATATTATGATGGCTTTCTGCCAATCTTTGAGGACTTCTCTTTCTGTCCAGGCTGACTTGAAGATTCTATGTATCCATTGTATTCCTGTTTCTCCGCATGCCCTGATTGCTTCATTGGTTATACCGTCAATGCCTGCTGTCTTGTGACGTGGACTCTTCTTCACAACTTCTTCTATTTCATGGATGAGTATATTTGGTTCTTCTATGCTTGTGTTATTTAAAATCTATTCACAATTGATGTTGGTGGTTGGTTAAGTACCTCACAGTTATTGTAAGTATTCTTTCCGTCTGTTCTTCCTTCCGTTTGTACTAAATATCGGTGTACCGCTTTTATCATTAATAAAGTCAGTGGAGTTGAAACTTTCGTCTCTTATACTCATGGAATTGATACTTTTGAAAATATTTAGTGACTGTTCTTTGCATAGTAATGACAGTTGTTCTCCGTATTTTCCAACGATTCTGTTTTTAATTTTTTGACTACTTGTTTACTATGTCTTTTCTGTATATAAAAGATATATCCCAACATATATAACAGCTATTCTGTATGCTGTGTAATCATCTTGGCTTTTGGATTTTATCATTTTTTGAAACATTTCTTCTTTGCTTTCATTGATTCTTTGACTTCGTTGTTCCACCAAGCAGTGTTTTGTTTGAATTTATGTCTTAACTTTTTTTTTTGCCACCTAGAGCGTTTAATGTTTTAATCAGTGGCGGCTCGTGATCATTTTTCTTGGTGGGGCTAGACACAATTTTCGAAAAAATCATGTTTTTTGGACTATTTACTATTATTTTTCTTTTACATCAAGTTATTCCTCCTTTCGAGAAAGGAACAAATGTTTCTCTTTCGCAACAGCTTAATTTTAAATAGAGATGTCTATTCATCTTCATGTTCATCATCAAATATCTTGTTCTGAGCAGAACTTTACTATACCAACAGTCATCCGGAATTTCTCTCGTTAGTTCTTTATGTGCTGCTTACTTGACCAGTTCTGCATAATTTTCTCTTTTTTTTTATTATTTATTAATTGGTGTCTACAAAATATGGAAATATTTAGAACTTAAAAATTTCCTAATTATTGCATTATTTATTGCCCAAACAACTTCATGTTTGGGTGTATTGCGAAAATATGAAGGTACAAAGAGACTGCATTAACAGTTTTCATGATGTATTTCATAGTATTTTTCCTTCTTTCTTACTGTAAAATTATTTGAAATTTTTAGAAAAATATAATTTTAACACCACCAAATGTAAGTCACTGATATCACATATTACATGATACTGATATTAAAACCAAATATCTTGATAGTACATTCAATTAGCTTTCCAACCTTATATGACATTCATATTTTCAATTCTTGGAGTATATATGGCTTCTAGTAATAGAGCAGACCTTCAAAAATAACCCAAAAAAAACTTAAAAACCCATGAAGGTTTAAAAGTTAAGATATCGCTGGTGATAACATAGGGACCACGGTCAAAGAGGAGACGGTAGGAGAAAGATATAAATAAATAGCTCATCGAAGTTAATACTAGTGTATGCTTTTCTCTCCGAACACTATGAGCCTATGGTCCGGTCGAAACAGTTGAGAAAACAATGTGGACTCCATCAAACAAAATTACCGAACACAATTACACTCAGAAGATAAAAACGATAGAGACGACACATACGAGAACAAATCTGTCCCAGAACCCTAGCGAGTACGATGTTCAAGACTGAAGAGAAGAAATATAAATAAAGAGATGATGATGATGATAGTGTGGGAACCAGAAGTGCTGAACGTGTGTTTCTATTGTGTGTAAATGTAATCTGCTGACAGTGAAAACCATAAGTGATGAACTTGTGTGTTGCTGTGTAAATAGCTACAGGCGAGTAGAATGCAGATGGATGACTAGTCGATTACATTTATGTGATATTCTCAGAAATTTACGACATATAAATATTATGGCAATTAGCACTGTTGTCTATTTTTCATTGATTTGACACCTTGTGACGATTGATAAAATAGTGTCTTTGTTTATCAAATGATACTTCTATGTAGTTTTATAATTTGGAGATATGTATTGGGAGAGCATAATATAAATTTCCACTTATTTGATTGAACTTGATGGTAACAGCAGTGTTGTTCTCTATTGTGTACAATGTAAGTAGAGAGTAGAAGAGTGCAGTGAATGAGAAATAGATAAGACAACAGATACGCGAAGTAATAACCACGGATACATGTAGACCGTGTCCACGGAAAATCGAAAGGTAATCCTTCTGGCATAGGTGCTAATCATCTTGCAGTTTTACTATGGAGTTGCAACCATATTCGTCAGCTCACGTGTAACACAAACATGAAATTGATTATACCTCCTGAGGTGTAATGTTCATTGTCTATTACGTTGGTCTGTGGTTACATCTGGTCAATTTGTTAAGTGCATGTCAATCAGTTATGTGAACCATATTCTCTTCAACAAATGACGTGTCTGGGGAGGAAAGGGTGTACCATGCTGTTGAGTAGAAGATGGTTGTGCTCTCCGCTTCGTTTATTAAGTGGAAATTAGTATATATCTCAACGTTTTCTACTTCATCTGATATGTTGTACTACCAGTTACAATAAGTGATGGAGCCTTCAACTACACAGTGGATGGAGTTCTTTAAGTTATCTCTTTAAGAGCAATCACTTTATTTGCTGGTTCATATATGTTGTATATTATGTCATGATTATTTCTATAATTTTGATGTTGGTCTCTATTAAATCTGTTCCTCAACGCTGATGTTCATAGACACTTTGCTAATTGGAATTTCAGTTTTAATGAGTATGGGAACTCATCGTTATGGTTTTCTTCTGCAAGTCGATAGTTATGGTTCTCTTGGACAGAAAATATGTAATTGATGTTGTGGTATGTTATTTGGTTGCATGCCCCATTAATTTAGTCATGATACGGCATATTTGTTATTGTGGTTTTTTTTACGTCTGGCGTCATCTGCATTCTGTTGTAACACAATTAATTTTTGGGATCATTGGTCAGAAGCTATTGTTCTTTATATAATGTCATGTGTCTTGGATATACAGAAAAACAAACAAGGTGGCCCAGCAGCCTTGCTTGGACATTGTAATGTATTTGTCCGGTAATCCTCGTCGCCAGGCAGTACTCTAGTGGATGAGTACCATGATAATTTCTTTTTCTTTGTGACATCATCTTTAAGTGAATTACAATGTAATGCATATGTCCGGTAACCTCGTCGCCAGGCAGGACTCTAATGGATGAGTAATTATGTATCCTTAAGTCAGATCCTGAGACCAGTCTTCCCCAACTTTCCTTTGGTGGCTTACAGACGGGACAGAAGTCTTAAGGATATGTTGGTACACAGAAGCGTTAAGTCCAGACTCATTTTGGCACTGTCCAGTGTGGCCGTCGACATTTCGACACGTGTGCTTAAGTGATACAGACGCGTACTGTATCTTTTCCTTTAGCCACGTTTGTTATTGAAGATGATTTAACATGCGAGTCCCGTAATCTGATATATGCCATTATCTGTAAACGGTGTAACAACGCTTATATCGGCGAGACAGGCAAGAAGCTCAGTGACCAATTCGCCCACCCCTTGTTCAACATACGCCAATGCTCGTGGCACCTGCTAGCAACCCATTTAAATGATACTGTGCATTTAGGAGCTCACGATGTCCAGGTCACAGCCATCCGATCATATTCCTCCGATGATCGCAGTCGATTTGCTCTGGAGAACCGGTTGATTTCATAGTACGGTACCTTGCAACAACGTGGGCTCAACGTATTACATTCATATGTTTCTTAGTACTTTCTCTTCTCATTTTTGTAATTTATATGGGCATATGTTGTATGTATTCAAGTTTTATATTTACGTGATATTTCATTGTTTCTCTTCTTTTCTATTTCTAGATTTTATGTGTGTTTTTGTGTTACATTTATTTCGTTATTCGTTTTTATTCCCAGATTTTCATTAGAAACGTTTCTATGTAGTCGTCCATATGTGTTTTTTTCATTAAATTCGTCACTCCTGTTGTTCGTTGGCTTGATAAAAGCCTTGTTGGTCGAAACGTTGCTGTATTTTGTCATTGTTTTTGTAATTTGTAAAACTACATTACTTTGTGATTACGTGCTTTGCCAATCAAATAGTTTTTACTGCAGTCTCATCTATTTTGTGAATAGTGGATGAGTACCATGATACTGTCGTTTTCTTAGTGACATCATCTTTAAGTGAATTACAATGTAATGCATTTGTCCGGTAAACCTCGTCACTAGGCAGGACTCTAGTGGATGAGTACCATGGTCCTTTTTTTCTTGTGACATCATCTTTAAGTGAATTACAATGTAATGCATTTGTCCGGTAACCTCGTCACTAGGCAGGACTCTAGTGGATGAGTACCATGGTCCTTTATGTTTCTTTGTGACATCATCTTTAATAATATTACATTGCAATATTATGTTAGTTCTATGTTCCAGTGCTTTAGATTTCAATATATATTTGTGTCAGGAACATGTCTCTTATCATTTAAGTATTTCTAGACTTACTGTAAGGTAGAAGATGTGAGGTATCAGAGTGGTCTCATCTGGGAAAGCTATTTTTCTGGAATCATGAGCCTTCTCTATAAGAGACATTTTCTAAATAAGTTGACTATTATACATTCGTTTTTGACATGATTTATTCCTTCACCATACTTTCACCAGATCTAGTTCCCTGTATATGTCTTGTGTGGACATTTGGGACGTATTCACATCCAAGGTGGTTCTATAATTCTTATCAAACAGGTAACATTCTGTAAGAGCTTCACCCTTGTCTATAGTTTTACCCTGTTAACCCAGGAGACCAGGTATTTATCTATCGCGATCACCGACCAGACCGATGTACCAGATTTCGCCATAGATATTATTCATGTGAAAATCTAATTCATGCAGCTTTGTCATTGGTGTGTTTTACGTTCCATCTTCAGCACCATTTGGAGCTATGGTGCTTATCATCCGGCAATGTGTCCGGTTTCAGCCAGCGTTTACTCGGTTCGCTCTCCGTTCTGTAGCCAACTAGTATTTTTTTTTACGGTGTGGGGCAGCTAGCCCACTCCCAACCTTCTTAGACATATTTTACGACATGCGTGGCACGTAACAGTGGTTCTATTCTTTACACCCCAATTTGGGCCCTGTAACCACTTGGGCGACCAGGTATTTGATGCAGGCTACTCATCCGTTGGCACCAGCTAGCCGTGTCTATTAAATCAGGGAGTGTAATGAAAAAGTAACATCGCCAAGTATTTGATTGAAAATACTGATCGTTATAGCACAATAATCGATAGCAATACCACTCATTCAAACAGAAGGTTAGGGGCTGCGTTTCATCTTATCATGTCATGTGATCAGTTTGGCATGGTTAAATCTACTGGCGGCAATGATACATCCATCATAGCTCTCATGGTAACTGAAACTCAAACCCGCCTACCAACTACGCGATGGAGATCCGCTGGAGAGATAATTGTTAATAGAATGTAGATGTTTTCTACTTCTAATATCAGTGAATAAATACAGGTTATACAATATCAACAAATCTAATAATAATAGCCACCCATCGTAAACGATGATGACAACAGCCTCAGATGTGCGTTGTTGCACCTATCTGATAATGTCGGATGTAACTAGAGTTTAATCCTAGAACACAATCCTCTTCTACAGGTTTGACATACACGATCAAAGTAAGACATGCGAGTGCTGCTTGTTTTGACTTTTCGCGCAGCTTGTTTTCTCTGTGTCTCAATCGCACGACGATTCTCAGCTATGCGAGCTCCTCTTGTGTTGTTACAGCGCCAAATTTGGCAATTTTTCGCGAGGGATTCGAATACTTTGTGTTGTATATCAAAGCATTTGAGAGACTTTTAAGAGTGTATTTAAAGCGTTTTTTCTGTCCACCGGCTGAACGTCTGCCTCTTCAAGCTCGCCATTCATCAACAGTTTTGGGATGCATTTATTAACCATCCGAGCAACGTGACGGGACCATCTCACTTGAGCCTTCTGTAACAGAGTGTTGATGCTTGGTAGCTTTGCTCTTATGAGGATTTTGGTATCTGAAATTTTGGTAGTTGTGTATTTTCATATTTCTATTTCTTGGTAGTGGTTAGCATTATAGCCCGGTCAACTTTCAACTTTGTGGCTACGCTTATCTCCTTTCGCTCCCGCACAGAAACACGCAGCCTTCCGAATGCAGCACTACATTGGATATCACATTGTTGACAGAGTCTATGTTTGCAGATCTGGATAGGAGGCTGTCAAGATAGGTAAAGTTTTCCCCTTTACAAGTGACTCGTCTGTTTAATGTTTATGAATTGATCATAGTGCTGTCTCTAGGGCAGACTGAAACATGACCTCAGTTTTTGGTGGTAATGGTAAGGCCAACATATCACATGCCACGCATACCTTGCCAATGTAGGTTTGCATTTTTTTCCTCAGAGTTGACAGTGAAGGCTCAGTCATCAGCAACCAACATGTTTGAGATAGTTGCAATTGTTGTTGCATTTTATTTCCATGTTTTAGTACATTATCCAGAGAACGCAAACGAGACAATAGAATTATAAAAAGTAACATGTTTAAATAAACTATGAATAAAAATAGAAAAATCAAACTTCAAGAAAACAATACAAACATACTTGCGGACTGTAGGGTTTGAAATTCACTTCTATTGAACGTTATTGTTACTAAACATAATGATGAAAAAGATGTTTACAAATTAAAATTTAAAACGTATAGAATAACTGGTGATAAGATGTGCAGATATTCTCCACTAAACTACACAGCAGAAACCAACGTGTTCATGAATTAATACAGTACATACACTATTGTACAACATTTATAAGCAACTCATTGATATTTATGTTGTAAACCATATTCTATGTACGCTGATATATGTGATATAGTGTCAATCTAATATAATAAACAACTAATAGGAGTTATGGTTATTTACAAATTATTGCATAGACTGATTTTCATTCAATTATTTTAAACCGTCCAAAATATTATTGTGTAGGCCACATTGACCTCTCATTCTTTTTTGTGAACTGATTTACTATTTTATTTCTTCCATATGTGTATCACAATGTTCTCCTCTGATGCAATATTTATGGTGTCGTGTTGTCTTTGTTCATCTATGATGGGCTATGTCTGATCTGTTGGCACATCAATGTTGTATGTGATTGCGAAGATTAGTTCTAGTCTCCTGCAGAAACATATCAGGACATTCGCAAAGTAAAAATTTCTAAATGTAATGGGGGATATCAATTTAAAATAATTTGATTCCAAATACGATATAAAAAAACACCGTATAAATGTAGTTGTAGTTAATTCAAACTTAGGATACAGTTATTCTTGTTCAATACATGTTTTCGACATTCATGAAATTACTATCTGATTAACATTTATTAAATTACTATCTGATTAACATTTATTAAATTACTATCTGATTAACATTTATGAAATTACTAACTGATTAACATTTATGAAATTACTAGCTAATTAACCCGGCATTCGCACGGATGAAAGTTGTTAGTAATCCTTGATGAGGAATTGGTTTAAGCCGTTCCAGAGATGTCATCTTCTTCTTCAGTGATCTTTTGTCATGCGCTTAATTTACTGTGGACCACAAACAGGGTAGTCAACTTCAGGTCTGTCAGGTTTTCCAAAAGCTTAGTTTTCAGGTCGACTGGGTGTGGTTACATATTGCTTCTCAGCTCACCAAGGAGAGGACAGTCTTGCAGGGTATGCTCTGGTGTATGTTCCGCCTGCTGACACTGGCAGAGAGCTGTTTGAATTATTCTTAGTCTATATAAGTATTTGTTGAGTCTACAGTGTCCGGTGCATAGTCGAAATATAATGACCCAATCTCTTTTGCTTAGGTCTTTGAGGGAGTCTTTGCCATAATCATATTCAATGTTTGTCTTCCAGTCAACTGGAGATTTTCTCTGTATGAGGGTTTTGACCTCTTTAAAAGACAGAGGTTGGTAAATTTATTCTTTGACACTTTCATCCTTAGCTAGGACATCGGCACTCTCATTGCTTGCAATCGCACAGTGAGTTTGATGAATGTTTCATTCTTCAACAAAGACCATTTAGCAACCGTCTGTGCTCGTTGTCTGACGCTTGCTGAGTCTGACTGCTGTTTGTTGAAATGTCTCAATATATCGATTATTAGCTCGGGATGTTCTATTAGCTTCAAGTCTAATCAAAGTAGCGTCTTCGTTTTCTTCCGCTCTTCTTCTTCTTTGTCATCTTTGTGTTCGTTCTTTACAACCAATTTTAATCACTCTTGTGATATGTTTGATCCTTGCCAAGAACGTGTATACGTTGGACATTGGTTTGGTAGGCCCCTAAACGTGTAGACTTCTTCACGTTTAGGACATGTGCATCCGATATCAGCCAGTTGTTCCGCTCTGAAAATTGTCATTCGCGAACTATTAGCTGCACGTCGAATCAAGGTTGCATCTTTGTTTTCCTGCAACTACATTTTCTCTGACCCACGTGCTGCTCTTCGTTTACTGTCATTGCTGGTCTGACTGAAAGCGTTCTTTTCTTAGGGCGCATTGTATATAATATTTTAACAATAACTGTAGAACAGAACCTGCGGAATTTTGACAAAACAGAATAAGTATTAGACAATTTAATGGAAAGTAAAAACATAAAAGCTTCAGCAGACAAACCTAAATGGATGCAATTCAAGGTGAATTTAGATTGAGCTTGGACCCTTGAAAGTTTCCGCTGTTTAACAATTCGTTTAGCGCAGGAAAAGACAAAGACTATCTTACAATTGTTACCTCTTTTCAACTGGAGGAAAATATATTTGGTAGAGGTCACGTGGTGACTACCACTACCGGAGCGTAACAATTTTAAGACGGATAAGTCATATCAGTGTGGGTTTTATTTATTTTCTAAACGAATATTGGCCCGATTTCAAGTCAATATTCTAAATTACACAGTTTTCCCAAATCGATGCAAACGAACAAACGCAATTTTCAAGCGTAGTTTGAAACAACAAATTAAGGGACGCAATCAATGCCTATGTTATAGAAGCTATCTGGAAATTTGTAGATTATATTACTTTTCTTCCCCCTCGTGGTCGAAATATAACAACTATGTCGGATCGGACATCAAGAAATCGATTGTATTTAAATTTAAATCTAATATTGATCCGATCTCGAAACTTTTTCTTTAGTTGATCTAAAGTTATCAAGATAAAATTGGGAAGAAACATTGTGAAGTTCGGATATAAACTGAGCCCGTGTATAAGCGGACAGCACTTCCCGACACTAAGAAATGTATAGTAGATATCACAAACATGTGCTCGTAGATTGACAATGCAGACATTAGACAAACTGAAACCGAAAAGTGAACACAATACAAATAAAATATGAAGCATTATAAAAAATGTCAAACTTCAAGAAAAAAATACAAACATACTTATTACATGTTCAGGTTTAGTTCCATTTGTATTCCACATTTGTCCAACTAGAAATAAGTGATAACAAAGATATTTACAATATTAAAATAAAACTTATAGAATAACTAGTGACAAGTTATGCAGATATTCTCCACTAAACTACACAGTACATACCAAAGTGTTCATGAATTAATACAGTACATACAATATTGTACATCATTTATTAGCAACTAAATGCTATCTATTTTGTAAACTATATTCTATACACGTTGATATAGATAATATAATATTTCTTCTGCAACTATCATGTCGCTATGATTATTTACAAATTATGGCGTAGACTTCCTTTCCTTAAATGATTTTAAACTAGGGGCTCTCTGTGTTTAATAGTTAAGCCTTCACCTTACATTCTGAATTTTCAATTCAAATGTATTAATCCTAACATATGCCAGCGAGAGTTGAAAAATGACTAAAGATATAGAAAGCAAGTTGAATGCATTTGAAAATAGATGTCTGCGAAAAATAATGAATATAAAATGGAACGAATTCAGGAGAAGTGATGAAATCAGAGACATGTCTGGTCAACCACTAGTGACAACTGTTATAAGAAAGAGAATATGGAGATATGTTGGGCACACCTTGAGGAGAAATGATCAACGAATATCAAAGCAGGCATTGAAGTGGGATGCAAAGGGTTCAAGAAAGAGAGGTCGACCTAAGGAGACCCTGAAGCGAACTTTGCTGGGAGAGGCAGGAAATATCGGTCTCAGTTCCATGGATGAGATTGAGCGAGTTGCCCAGGATAGAGCGGTATGGAGAAATTACTTGCAGGCCCTATGTAACGTATAACGGTACGAGAGGAATTATTATTATTATTATTATTACATTCTGAAGGTAGTGTGTTGTAATCTAGACCTCGGCGTTCTATATACGAGTGCTTTTTTAGAGACCACTAGGATTGTTACCGGTGCCACAGAGTACGTACTTTGTGCAATAATGTAGACCTGTGATGTACACTTTTTTAGGATAAAGACGGAGTCATATGGTGTAAAACGCGGCGTTATAAAGTCAATCATTCGGCTTTGTACTCTTTAATATTTTATTGAAACTGTCCAA